>JASVER010000027.1:4740405-4871145 GCA_030449065.1 Oceanodroma leucorhoa | reverse complement strand
CCCCTCTATTTTCTTACAGAGAAAGTTTACTGATTTTAAATGCTGTCATTTAGATGTCAACATGACCTGGGCTTAATTATTTTTCTTTCTTTTCCATTCAATTCTCTGCTACGGTTACTGTTTCTGGAAAAAGAGGATCCCCCTTTTGTGAGGCATGCGTTGAGCCCATCTAGTCTTAACTCAATAGGTGCCCTGGTGAAAGTGGGAGTGCAGTTAGGCTTTTCTGTCTGTTAATAAGATCCTGATAGTTGATTAGGCGATGTTATCTGTGTTTATTGCATCCACGGACAGTCAGGCTTAACAGAAGCAGGAGCTGGCCTTTGAAAAAAACTACAGCAGAAGGAATGTTCTCGTAACCTGGTGAGCAGAGAGATGATACTAAAGTGCCTTTGAGTTGTAGCCATCTACAGATAAGTTCAGGTGTTGGCTACATTGGTTCTTTCCCAGGTCTGAATGGTCATATTTCACACAAGATGTTACTTAAAGGATGATGGCAACTTGGGAAAGGAATTATGTTACCCTGGCAGCTGTAACATAGAACACTGTAGCCCTAAAAGATCAAAGGGGAAGCATGCTCTTTCCTTCTGGCTTATTTTGTGTACTTAAAAGAGCTGTGTGTCGTAGGTTTCACTCTTGCTGATGCTTTATCTAGTGCTCGTTTCACACTCTAAGGTGGTCAGTGTGTTCCTCACACTTGTTTTCTCATATCTCAGTAGCAGAGATGAAACTGCCTCAATAGGGAGGACAGAGGAGAAAGGAAGAAAATGGGGTGTTGGCCACTGATAGTTGAGGCTACTCTTAAGTCCATGTGAAAGGTGCTTCTCAACACCAGCAGGGAGTACGAGAAAAGCACTTTGAAAACAATAAATTGAAAAATCAGGCCATGTTATTTTAAAGAATCCATTATCAGAAAAGACTTAAAAAAAATCTCATTGCTAGTTAAACTGGAAAATATGTCTTTCAGGTATGTGTGGTTGTCTAAGAACTGCATGGTATTACAAGGAAAAAGGGTGTATACTTGCTGCATTTAAGTGTTCCCCACTACGGCATCATCTTCCTTACTTGTACCTCCTATTGCTCAGAGCTAAGGAGCAGCTTCTTTCGTCGGTTGTGATAATAGCATCTCCAGATTGATAAATACAAACCAGCATTTGCGAAGCACAGCTTCACAAGCAGCACAGGAAGAAAGCTAGCCTAAATTTGTGTCACTGTCTAGGGGACACTATTATTTTAATAATACCCCAGTGTATTACAATCCAATGTCTGCATTTGTTGTATGTGCCTTGCGCCTGCACCGTACATTTAAGGAGCAAGGTGCTCGTATGAGTTGAATTCAATGATGCACCGATTAGCTGAGCAGAGGGTAAATTCCATTTTACCTTGTGGATTAACGTTGCTGTCCTTCCATGGGTTACCTGTTAGTCCTCTGGTGTTTCTGTAGCTTAATGACTACTCGTCAGATAGACACAAAATAATTGGAAAGGATTTCTTTGTTGGAAGAGCATGTTGGGAAACATTTGGACAGAACTAGACAGGACTTCGTGTAAAAGTACTTCATGGTCTCAAATTTCACAGCATAGTTGGGATGTCAGACTAACCTGTACTGGGAATTTGTGCCCCAAAGGCATACCTCGAACACTGATGCCTGCTACTCTGCTAGAGCAGGATGGATGCCTGTGTGTGATCACCCCTCGCCTATCACGTGTGTGTTGATTCATGTATCCTGATGCATGTACTTGTAGCCAGTGAGGGATGTATCAGAAATGGGCTCTTTCTCCATCCAGCATTACTAGAAAACTTTGCTTGAGTCACCCTGCATGATCTGTCCTGCTAGCCCTGCTTCTAGGTGGAAGATGTCTTGGTGTCAATCTGCTGGACAAAGTTTATTTGACAGAGGCAATGATGTGTTAAGCAGCAGCATTTCTTTGATTTGTTTCCCCTTCTCTTCCTTTAAAGAACCTATCTGAGAGGAACCAGCTCTTACACCTGGCAATAGACAAGTAACTCAAAACACAAAAACACACAGGCTATTTATCTATTTTCTTCTTTACATAAATTCAAAAATTTTCTGAATGTAGATGTGCTTTCCAGTAATAAGTAGTAAGTCGGAAAGTAAGGATCAGTTACTGGCTTCCTGGTAGCAAGCATGATGGACTGGTATGTGCTGACTTCCGTGAACGGACATCAGATTATTCTTTTCCAAAGATGTTGCACAGCAGCAGGAGAGAATTTCCTATTACTAAAGGGAAGTCTTTGAAGTCTTCAAATAAACACCTGTGTGACTTCTGTTTCCTTCCTGCAGCGAGGAATTAGGATGGTCCTCTATTCTTTCCAAGACCGATGAAATCCTCTTATTTTGCTTTCTTAAGGCTAATTGCGCTGCACGGATTATCAGTGAGCTTCTGCTAGACAGCAATTAAGATTCTGTGACTTGTGTTCAAGTTCTGTGTTTTGTTTTGTCTCAAACTTTCAGTTCCAGCAAAGTGGTTCCAGCTTTCTGTTTTTATTGAGTGGGGAAACATGCACATCCTCCAAAGAGAAATAATGGAAGAATAGGACTGGCAGTGGGATGCTAAGCAGACATGCAGTAGTAAGACATTATTCAAGCATCACACTGGAAACAAACAAAGAACCTCTCAACTTCTGTGGTGATAAGTAACTGTTGTTTTAGAAATACTGATTAATTCGACCATAATGAGAATACACTGTGAACTCAATGCACAGGAGCTGAAATGTGTGACATTATATAGTACAATTGAGTAACACCCATCAAGCTACCTGACTTAGAAGATAGTACGGTAGATGAATCAAATAAAGAGCTTTCAAGGTTACGAAATTTCCAAAGACAGTATGAGTCTGAGCCTGCACCCAAACATTTGGGAGCATGAATGGGTTGGCTCATTCCTGTTTTTCCAGTGGGCAGTGGCAGAACTCTGAGTAGTAGCACCTTTAAGATCTGGCAGTCTTTTGGATCTAGATTTGCTTTCTGCAGCTTAAATCCAAGTCAATGGGGCAGCTAGAACCCAAAGTTATATTGCAAGAAAAACCCCAAATGTCTTCCTGGCTTTTAAATACGGGCTCTTAACAGAATACTGTGCTATGTCTCTTACTTTGTGGCAGGTCATTTGCTTAATTTTTTTAATTAGGCATCACCACGGTATCAGGGTGCTTTCTGAATTAGGGTGCTTACCTGTTTGTACCCCATGAGGTAAGGAAGCGCTCTTGTTCCAGTTTTGCAGGAGGGAAGACTGAAGGATGTATCCAAGCTCCTGTAAGGGAACCTGTTGCTGTACCAGCCCCGGTGCTGTTGGGAGCTGTGCTGCCAAACCTGCGCGGCAGGAGGTTCAGCTGCAGCTGTCTCAGCAGGGGTATGGGGCCGCGCGCTGCCCGGCGTCGGGGCTTCCCCATGCTGTTCTGTGGGGCACGAAGGGAAGGGAAGAGCAGGTGGTCAGCAGAGCTGGTGTTGCTGGCTTTCTTCCCGTGAAAGACAGCACCGATTCAGCTGCATTTAATCTTAAGGCTGCATTTAAAGTATTCTGATTGTGATCTTCTTGCGGTTCCTGTGGCAGTTATGTACTTCCCTGTACAGGGAGGCGAAGAGGCAGGCCAGTCAGAGCTTTCAGGGAGCTTTCTTGGTGGCTGAGTTGCTCCCTGTCATCACCTCCTTTTTTTCTTGCCAGGTCTTCCAGCCCCTTGCAGCTGCCTGCTCAGCTGGAAGGGCTTGAGCTGATGGCCAGGGGATGCTCTGAACAGGTGACAAACATGACCGAAGTCCATCTGCCGTGGCCTGCAGGCAGTTACTGGGCAGGCAGCAGCTGGCAAGGCTGAGGCAGAGCAGTTCTTGCACTAGCATTGGGGTGACTTGCCAGTAAATGCTTACATTGAAGCATTTCTTAATAATTTCTCTCATCACCATTTCAAGGGAAAGACTGCCTCTGAAGTTATGCAGTGGTTGTCTGATGAGACATTTACAATAAAAAAAATCTATTTTTTAATAATGGAATCTAGCAAAGAAGGATTTTGGGTATTTTCTAAAAGGTAAAGCTGTTTCTGATTGTTTTTTAGTAAAAGCTTGGGTTTGTTCAATTTCACCCTTCCATCCCCAAAATGAGTATAGGGCCAAATTTAAAATTGCAAGTTGACAGTTCTTCTTTAGCCAGTAAAGTATCTGGTTTCTTATGACTTTGTACACTGGCAAGGGAAAGAGAGAACATCTCCATCTACCTTGTTTTTCAGGAAAAAATCTGTTTGGCTTAGTTTGAAGAATCTAAGATTGAAAACATGTGCAGTGAAGTGGAAGTCATCACAAGTACCTCTGATGGGGACATGCATTTATTTTTGTTTCACAAGCTATGCAAATCCAGAATAATTAGCTGCAGCCCTTTGGCTTCTGACAAATTGCCAGTTCAGTCTTTGTGTGACAAAGTTTGGAGCCTTCAAATTTCTTGCAACTTCAAAGCCGTTTCAAGCACTTCCATGCCCAAGCTTTCCTAGAGCTCTCGCTTGCATTTTTTTATTTTAAAATAACGAAGATTTGCTATTTTCAGTGGGTATTTTTGGTTCGAATGAGCACTAATGCTTTCTTTTATCTTAGAAAGATGTTCTAGTCAGTTGGCTATAAAAGTGGGATTAGTCATTGTATTTCAAGCAGCACATTTTTTAATAGCAGTGGGATATGGAGGACAACATGTTTTTCAATGTGGAACAGCTGATTGTAGTAGTTACAATGGTCTCGGTTGCTGGTTTGTTTTTCCTTTTTCCCCCAACTCTCTGGGAATTGAGGTATTTGAAATCTTTTACTTCGGAGAAGAAAACTATCCTTTGAGCTGTGGGTTTTATTGAAGCCTGCGAAGGAGAATTGAGGGTCCCCTCCCCCCCTTTTTAATTCTTCAATCAAAGTAAAATACCAGTGACAACAGTTTCCACTAATTGTTGCCAGGGAACTGTTGTTTTCTTGAAATGTGGAGAGGTTTATTTTCACATGAAGTATTAATGGAATAAGCTTGGAACGGCAGTGTTCTAACAGAGAAAAGGAGCTTATAAAATCTGTATCCGATAGCATATACAGAAAGATGTGAATGGAAAGCTTCCAAAGCAAGCAGTGTTGTTGAGCTGTTAGAGAGTTGGCTCTCTAGTACAGGGAGAAGAAAGTTTATTTTCACATGCATGCCAGCCCCTCAGTAAAGTGCATGTTCTCCTGAGGCTTGCAGTCAGCTTTGCCTTGAATGCATTTTTGGAAATGATGCTACAGAAGCACTCCAGCCCTCCCCAGTCTGGCTTGTGTTAGGTATTTTGCACATGCTTGAAGGTGGGGGGTTGCTGTTAAAATCTTGAGAAGATCCTGGTACTTCTTAGCTTTGGTGCTATGCAGAGTGTGCTAAGCACACAAAGTGAGGACTTCCAAAAAAACTGCAATAATGTCAGCTTCAACCACAGAAATAGCAGGACTGTGGAAGAACAAGTCCCAGGCAGAATCCTCTCTCTGGTCCTCCTTAGTAGGGGACATCCCTCTACGTGAGACCTTCTTGGTACCTAAGAAGCAGCACTGCCCAGCAAGAATGAAGCACAGGTTCCAGTGCAGGGAGAGATGTTTTTGGCATGCTGCTATATATTGCATCAGCAGACTGGTCACTTAGGTACAGTGTGGCCCTTTCTGGTCCAGTGGGGAAGCATAAATACACATCTGTTGGGGCAGGGAAGGAAGAGAAAACTACAGAACATTTCCACCATGTGGATTAAGCAGATTAAATAAATAAGCACTTACTCTTAAAAATTAGGCAGAGTAAGCCAAACAAATCAAAATGCATTTAGATCTGATTTTATTTTCACTCTTGGTGAGTGAAAACGTTACTAAGATTTAGAAATCTGTAACTAATGTGTAATGAATGGCTGTCAGGTTTGAGCTTGTACTGCTTTGGCCCATGGAGCCAGCTCTGCCCAGCCCCTTTGTCTTCTCCTGACTCTTTGGTATGTAGTTATGAGGCAGTGATTCCTAACAGTGCTGAAGGCCGGGAGTTGGTATGTCCTGGGTGGAAATCAGTCCCCATGGGACCTCTACCAAAGATTTTGGTGACTATAATAGGACTGAGGTTGCAGTGGGGAGTTGCCTTGCTTTGTCACTTGCTGCAGGCACTTTGGGCAACTTGCTTACAAATTCTGCCTGCTTCCTAATGAAGGTAGTATTCCTTGTAGTGGAATGCCATTTAAGTTGCTTTGAGATATCTGAATGGTGGAGATGTAGAGTAGGATGAGTGTGTAAAGGAAATGGGACTATTAATGGGAGTTGGTAATTTCTGAAGATTATTGTGTATAATATTCTCTCAGCCATCAGTGTGTGTCTTCCCAGATACTTCAGTGAACTGCAAAGCTTTATAAATCCCTCTTTAAGAAACAGTATGGCTAAAAATAAGACCCTGATAGAAATGCTGGGGAATAAAACTCTGTATTTGCCTCCTTTTGACTAGGAATATTTTGCAGCATACAGTCCCACTCTTTGCACAAGATCGCAATTAGACATTGCTTTTATTAATCATGATTACTGCAGTGGCGCCTATGGGCCAACAAAGATGAGACTTTAATTTTGGGCTGCACTAAACAATAGGATTATTTGTCTCATTGGATGCAGGTGTTGTGATACGTTATGCCCCAAAGCAGGGCAAATGGAGTGTGTTTGGAGACATGAAACTCAGGAAATGCCTTATTTTAAAACCAACCTGTCTCATTTGCGGTTTGCTGAAACTGCAAAGTCTGTGTTGAAGTACAAATATGCACGTAGGTCTTTTGACCTTTTCTTCTGAATTTTTTTCTTGGAGTAGGAAGGATGGGGACTTAATTTGATACAGTGCCAAGGGTGACTGTACTTCTGACCCTAGTACTGAGGTGTCCTCTCCAAGCTGAATGCCTCATCCTTTGCCTGTTTTGGGGGTGAAATCATGCAATTCTCCTGCTCAAGCAGGGCTGCAAGCTCATTCCTGTGACAGCAGTTGTAACCTAGTCTTCAGGCCTGGGGTTTTGTTCCACAGGGACGATGTTCCTTTGGGAGCAATGACTGGTATCCACCATAGCTCAGACTTGCTTGCTTCAAACCAAAGTTTTATAGAGAGAATATCATCAGAACAGTAAAGGAGACTATTCGTATGCCTGCCTTCCTCAAGTGAGGGTGCTGGTAGGTCTGAACTTCCAGAGGACTCTGCAGAAGATCAGTGGAGTTTGGGGAAGTTTTTTAGTATATGTTGTTGACTCTTTCTCCAGCTTCTGCAAAAGTTACTTACTCCTTTGATCTTAGCTGTGACCTGAGATAATTGTATCTGGAGATCATTGCATGCTTGTTTGCTTTTCTGGCACTTCACAATTAAATGAGATAAAAGTATTTGTGTCACAAGATTGAATGCAGTTCCAGTAAAACCTGGTGCTTAAAGACATTAGGCCCTAAAGTTTCTTAGGTTTTCCTGTATTTGGTCTTTAGCCTTAAGTTAAACTCTTAGCACATGTACTTCAGCTGCCCCTATGTAAAACAGCGCACACTGAAATACAGCAAAACCTGGAAATGTTTTCCTGAACCTGATTGCCTTCATGGAATTATAGCAGAAGAAAGCAGAGTGGCTTCAACTTAATCAGAACAGCTGAACTACTTCCCCCCAGCCCCCCTTTTTTTTTTTCCTCCAAAGGGCACTGTGTTTTAAGAATGATGTCTTTTGCTAGAAGGAGTATTTATCATTCACTTTAACTCTGCATTTCTGGTGAAAGGAATACATCTGTTTTCTCTTTTCTTTGGCAACAGTGTAGACCTCTTTTTGCTGTATGTCTAAAGGTAGGCAGATCAGACAGGGTTTCTGCACGTGCTGTAGATGTTTTCTATGCCTTTGGTTGTTATTTTGCAATATCTCTCATATTGACCCAGCATATTGATGGAAAACACTCGTGGACTTTTTGACAGTTTATTTTTAATCACTGTCTTTGTCTAGTTTCTGAGAATATTTACTGCTAAGGGCAATTTTGCACTGGTACCAAAAGCAGTGCAATTAATGGCTTAGGATGGGAATTGTTGAATGTAGGATTTCAGTCCGAGGAAGAAAGGAGAGAGCCAGGAGAAATTTAGATGATTACAAGCATAGTTTCTCCAAAGTGAGGTAGAAGTGGATTATCCAAAATGTGTGTTTCTTTAACATAAGGTCACATTTATGGAAAATTTGAGAGCTGTGGTATGTTCATTTTATTTTTATTTTTTCATCTCTCTTCCCTCACATGACTTGTCAAAAAGGAGACTGCTGCTGCAACTTCCTAGATGAGATTAGTGTGGTTCTCAGCTGGCTATGCCAGGAGCAAGGGTGGGCCGACCACGGTTCATAAATGGATTGAAATAGTCATTGGATACCTAAGGGTATGAGCTGCCCTAAGCAGGCCCTTAGCAAGTGGTGGAAATAGAGTCCGTCCTTTTGGAAGGCTCTTTTCAAAGAGAAGAAGGTTGAGGGCAGACGTTAACTTTCTTCCTGTAGACTAGGGGGGAGCCTGGAGACAAGCGTCCTCCAGAAGGTTCGTGTGAATACATCTCTGTTGCTCAGATTTATATTGGGGATGATACCGTTAGTATATTTAAAGACAGTGTGCTACTGACATAATAATGAATATGTATAAATCCCAAAGCCAGAGGAACCACGAAAGCCGCCGAGCTTTGTGCAGCGCTGCGGGGCAGTTTCATTCATGGTAGTCACAGCCTGTGCTCTGCTGCTTCCCCTCCTGCTCACCCATCCGTAGGTTTGTGGCTTTGTTCCTAGGAGGCTCGGTATCCAGGTGCGCTCTCTGTGACTCAACTGCACGTTAAAAACAAAGCAAACCCAAGCCTGCCTTCGTTATACAGCATAGATTCGTCACTGAAACTGTGATGCCATAGTACATTTTATTTTAATTGTTCTCTTCTTATGTTCTCTTCTTAGGAGTCAAAAGAATTAATTGTTGCTTGTATTACAGATGAATAAAAGCATGTCAAAAGAACTCATCCTGTGTAGTTTTGCTTAAAGTTTGCTTGTTGACCTGTAGGATCCTGAGGCAATGCTGTCAATTAATCAGTCGTTAAGATATCAGACATATCAGTCACAATAAAAAAAACTAAGTCAAACTTGGGTGTTGCTCCTTTGTCTTTGAAAAACAGCACAACAGAGGTTATGAGCAGGAGAGCAGAAACTACACCTATGTACAAACCATGGACTGCTTCTATCATTGCTAAGCAATGGAATTACCTTGTACTATTCTTTGGCTGTTATTTTAGGGTCCAGGGTAGTTCAGTGTCTTTCTTGAGTTCACGAATCATTTTTTCAACCTGAGGTTGCTTCAATAAATTATAGCTGCCTCATTTAATTTCCCAACTGGTGTGCTTCCCTGAATAAAAGGGGTTTTGTATCTAATTTAAAGTTGCTATACATGTTAACTTAATTGTGTCCTTGTTTGAGTGTTTGTTATCAGGTGGGTAGTGAAGACCTTTTTTTTAAAAAAAAAAAAAAAATTCCTCCTGGTACGTTGCCAAAGTGCAAACAAGTTATTTACAGTGTTTTGACAGAATCATCTGAAGACGGGATGGAAAAGATGCCATTGGGACTGAGCTAATATTGTAAGAGACTGAAATGTAAGGGAAACAACTGTTGTAGAGGAATTTTTGGCTGACTTTGCAAACAGAGAAATGCGTTTTAGCTTTGTTTTTGTAGTAAATTGTTGATTGGAGCCAAGAGCTTCCTTTACTCAAAGGTCTAAGTGCATCTGAAAATGTTTTCTTCTACAAGAAGCTTTATCGCACAACTCTGCTGTCCTGTAACCTCAGCAATATAGAGTTACTGTGTTAAAATTGTTCATTGACTTACTGCTGACAAAGATTAGAGGACAAGCTAACTGCAGTCTATAGAGAATTTATGTTGATTGCAGAGAGATCATTTGTACTTTATGTTAGCTTGGAAAATGTTCTTTCCTGTGACCTAGATGAGCTTATCTTGTAATACTCTTTCCTTTATGGTAGCATCCTAAGTGGCTGAAAAAAGAACAGCAGCTATGAAGGGCGAAACAGAACTTTTTCTTTATAACTTTAAGTACAAAGCAATTTGAAATGGAGTCAAAGCAGATTAGATGTTCATGAGCCCCCTGTGATGACTTACATACCATTCAAGGCCTTAATGGCTGGTTATCAGTGAACCAAGTGACTAAAAAGGAGGCAGAGAGAGCATTTGCTCCCTGCTGGTGACAGATCCTCCCACCCATCCCTGCTCCTGATTGTTTTTCCACCTCTGAGCCAAAAAGGGCAGGTTAAAGTTGCTGGTGGGTTTCTAACAGTGACGCTCCTGCATTGGCCAGAGGACCTTTTTCCTGCCAGTAAAGTGCGTGCACCATCCTTGCAGTGCTTTCGGTTCCTGCTAAGTGAGGAAACTACACCCCAGTTGTGAGTCTTGCCTGACAGGTGTGTTGAATGCTCAAGTTTTCTGCTTTCGTTTGATAAACGCTGTGATTGCTTGTCTTAGATGTTACTGCCTTCTGGGTCTCTTCTTAGCTTCTTCAACCTGCTTGTATGATTAGATCGGTGAATCTCTAATTCTTTTTGTGCTTCCTAAAACCTGGATCTTTTTGACTGAGCCTGTAGAAGTGGATGCACACAAAAGCTGTGTTGACTTTGTGAGCACTGTGTGCTGCATAGATGCGATAGTGCTGTGCCTGAGCTGGTACTGCTAGTACCAGGATGCAGCTGCTAGGGCTAGAGCGTGTTCAGTCTATCCAGCATGGTCCAGGCCTTGTGGTTGGTGTAATGTCTTTTTACCAATTTAGGGCAGTTAGCCCTTTTGTACAGCAGCTCAGTGGCTTCTGTTTACTTCTGTATTGGTGTAGAGTAGGTCCAACTTCAATATAGCGCAAGGAAGGAAAGAGGATAGCAACACACCCTGACGGTCAGTGGGTAGTTTAGTTTGCGTTGTGGAAAGTTAGAGAGCAAGTGGAAATGCATTTTCCCAGCTGTCTCTTCAACTTCTGCATTGTTGAGTTCCTTTTTTCTTAAATGGCGAAGCGATGCCTCAGACACTAAGAAGGTTTAAATGATGTTTTCAGCAGGTCTGCTTTCTTCACACTCCTGGCTTTGATTATGAAGTCCCTGCTCTGCCAACCAATGTACACTCTTGTGTGTAAGGAGAACTTCTCCAGATAGTAGTGGAGGAGGGAGTGCCTTACCCAGAGGTTGCCCCAGGGAAACCAAGGGAACCAGCTGGAAGCACCATGCTTGCAGCGTTGCAGTGGGAGAGCAGTTTGCTCAGTTTGGAGGGACTGACCTTAAACCAAAGGTGCTTCTAGAAGGCAGGTGTGGCCAGCCCACCACCCTTGAGCCACCTGGGACTAGAAAGCTGTTCTCATGCAGCTGCTAAGCCATGGTCATGACCCAGGAGTTGTGGTAGTCCTGAATCAGCTGAGGTTATTGTGGGATGTCCTGTGCTTCCTTAGCAGCCAGAAAGGGGTCTGTTGTGTGTTTTTATAGCTCTCGGCTCTGTGACTCTTTGGATGTGTCCTTTTCAAATCAATGAATCTGATCGCATTTGCCTTTTCCATAGTGCTGAGTATTCTCAGTTTTTGAGGATTGTTTTTTGTAACTATTGTCTGAGACTCTCCTGGAGTGGGTACAGCTTAACTGTGCTTACATCATAAGTGATTTGCAAGTAATACTGTGCTGTCTTTTTTGCTTTGTGTAAGGAATTGCAGTGTAAATTCTGCATAATCATGCATGAAAAATAATCTGTCCATGGAAGCGCTGTCTTGAAGGTCGTCTTTGTTACTGCCCAGATACGTCTGTTTGTAGCCAAGTTTTGGTGCAGTAATACCATCAAGTTAATGTTTAAAAGAAGAGCTAACAGTTTACTTCATCTTCAGTAGACAGGAGTACCAAGCATAGTTGCTGATGACTGGGAATTTTAATTTCTTTAAATTTTCTTTACAACTTCATTTATTGAATCTATCTGGATTGTTTATGATTTTATCTCAAGAACTTTGTGTGTTTGCAGAGGATCACTTAGCAACAGCCTATGGCACAGTGAGGTTGCCTATGACATGCTCACGCTAGTACGATGAACCATAAAACAATGAGGAAACACCCAGAAACAGCAAGTAAATAGAAATTTAAAGCAAAACAAAGCAGCTCACTTACCGAAGAGTTCCATGTTTCTGTGGGGCACTGTCTGTAAAATTCTTTGCTTTTCAGTCTTTATTTACATGTTTGTCATCCTGATCTAATGATACTCTCTGCTTCTGTAGGTGTTCATGGGATGTGTGCAGCTGTTGTAATGGAGCATCTCCTGAGTGTTTAAAATAGAAGCAACTATTTGATATTAAAGCAACTCACACTTTAATCTGTTAAATCTTCTTAATTAGTCCTTCACCAAGTAATAGCTAAGGAATAAAAGTTCCCTGGAGGGGTCTGGGATCTAGACTGATGTTCCAAGTTTACAGCTCTGTGCTAATGCTGTAAGACTGCTGTTTCTAATAACATTTCTTTTCCTGAGAGTGGTGGGGTTTTTATCTTGTTTAGGGTTGTTTTTTTGAGATTGAGAGGGATTATAAATTCAAGTCTGAATGTCTGCATATTTCAGGCCATTTATTATTGTATATTGATACCAATAACTGGCTTGACTTAAATGACTTAGCTTGCACTGGAGGTGAAAGCTGAGTGCAATCAGAAACATTTTCTTCTTTAAAAATTGTCCTCAGGGTCTGAGGTACGAACAGTAGATACATGGGAAATGCCTCACATCTGTGTTTTGCAGGCAACAGTAACTTGACAGGAACATAGCTGACATTGTGTTTACCATTTTATTGGTTCAAGGGGCGCATAGTAGATGGGGGAAATGTTGAGTGTTGAAAGACAATGCTTTTTTTTTTTAACTGTTCTTTCTGATTCTGGGATGTGAGCTGAAGAAAGCAAATTTCAGACTTCAAACCACTCTTCACACTGGCTCCGTATCCTTCTTTGTTCCTCTTCACAAACATCTGAGCTGTGGTGTTCAGAACAGGCTGTACTGAAGGACGTGTCTTTGGGGCCTGTCCTGTGCTTGCACTTGAAGTTGGCTGGAGGCAAGCCAGCTTTCATTTTGAGGTTGCAAAATTGTGCTAGCGTGGCAGAGGACTGGCTTCGTTTCTCCATGGGACTTACTAGCCTCCCGAGCCCCATGCCACATCAGTGAGGCCAGGCAGCATCCCTGTCAGAGCCAGGTTGCATCTGCTCTGGCTGTGCAAAGGGAGGCAGATGGTGCATGTTGCTGCCTGTATGTGACCACAGACCTACCCAAAATCTGTTAATCCACGCAAGTATAACATTTGAACGACTGTTTATGTAGAGAGAGTGCTGATGATGGGAAGCCGCCTGCAGCATGATGAACTATTAGGACAGTCCCTCTAAACTGCTCATCTCCCCTCTGCTCCTTGCTAGCTGTGTACCAGCTTACGCTGCTGTGTTTGTCACACCTTGTTTCCTGCACCGAGACAGGCAGAAGAGTGCTTTGCACCTCGCGTGTTACCTGCAGCACATCCTGGGTTGTAAGCTATGGTGTTAGCTGAAGGTGGAAGCCTGAATGTTCAAACACTTGCAGTAGTGTCCGGCAACCAACCTCAGTGTGGAGTGCTGCCTACTGGGCCACTGCTGAATGCTGAATTACAGCCTGAGACTGGCTGTAATGTTCTGAAAGAAAAATGTGGCAGAACTAATGCTGCCAGCAGTAAATTTTCATGTGTTTCACCAGACTTTGAAAGGTGGGGTTTTTTTATGGCATAGGAAGTGTAGTTGGAACATGAAATTTGCAAGCATTGCAATGGAAATGAGGTGATTTAGTCAAGGGGAAATAATCATTAAAAGATACTACTAGGTACCAAATTAGCTTCACAGTTAGTTGAAACTGTTTAAAATAATGATTTTATTATTTTCACAAGGACAAGTATTTCAGCAGGTTGTTGGTTATGATGGAGGTCATGGTGAGGGGAAGTTCTGTGACTTGGGCTGTAGGACAAATCAGGTGACCATCGTGGTCCTTCTCGTATCTGAAATCTGAGGGTAAGTTGCTAAGTAATGAGCCTGCTTTTCAGAGGTGCTGAGCAGCTGCTATTAAGGTTCATGGAAAATGCCAGATGCTCTAGCTGTTCCTTCTGGGTGTAAATATGAATGCAGCAGCCCACTCTGCACAAACTTTTGTGTGTGTGTGAGTCCCATTCCAGCTGTCTGTGTCCCCATCCCCCTCCCCCCCTCCAAAAAAATATCTTAGCTGAGAAATTTTTCTGAATGGATTCCATTATCGAAGCTGGCAGGTTTTCTGACCATCTTTACTGTTGCACGGCTTGTATTTGGGTTGCTCAAGACCTCTTTTATTATTTAATGATGTAAACATGCATGGGTGACTTCTAGTTTTGGGGCACAGGAAGGCAGAGCCTCTCGGGTCCCTGTGCTGAAGCTAAACCATTGGTCTCTTTCCCTCTGTGAACATTTGAGGGACTTTTCATTTTTCTAACTTCAGAGCAAAATATACAAAATCCCACATGCAACAGCCTGTGTGTCATCAGCAGAATTCCAGTCTCAATGAGATTATCATAGTTACACTTTACAAAATAGCATGATTTTGGTATTTGTGTTTCTCATGGCTCTGTTAAAAAAAAAAAAATTACATTTGTAAATCTACTACTTATTGGCAATGCAGTAGAAGAAAGCTAACATTACAGGCTTTTAACTTTTTATTTCCTAGTAGCTTCACAGACCAAGAAATTTCTATTAGTGTTTCAGTGATTACACTCTTTTTCCTTTGCAGTTAATGAGATAACCACTGTATATGAAAGGAACATGCATACTCCATATGCATGCTAGTTACGTGGGGGGGAAGGGAGGCAAGTAATACGAATTTCAGGATGAAAACTTTTTTTTTTTTTTTTTTTTTTTTTTTTAAACTAAAAGGTTTTCCCCACAAGATGAGATACTTTCAGTATTCAGTGAGGGACTTTGGTTCTGTGGGAACTGGTCAAATTTAGCAGACATAAATATAGAAGCCAAGTAGCATGGTGACTTGCAGAACCTCTGCCCCTATAAAGAAAAAAAAACCCACCAGCAGCTTAGTGCTGCACTTTTAAAATGCCTTTTTGAAGGTGTGAGGGGGTGAGAGGGGGTGAGATTGCTCTTTCCAAGAGCATAGAAAGATTTCTTGCCTCAGCAGCTCTTTGCAAACAGGGTTTCAGCAGGATGTTTGGTGAGTCTACACCAGGGCATAAGAAAATTAATAGGAAGGGTCTGAAGACTGTTCTCATTGCATAGTTGAATTTAACATTTTAACTTACCCATGGCTGATGTGGGTTGTTGCTTAGTTTGGTTTTGCCAGAGGGGACTGGGCCAGTCCTGTAAACAAGACTAGCTTTACGATGGTAAGATCCGCACAGGTTAAAAACCTTTTCTGTCGTCTGGTCCGTCCTGCGGTCAGAGGTGGCAGCTCTGGGCAGGAGCTGTGGGAGTGCTCCTGTGGTGTGGCCGGGAAAGTGGGGCTGCAGGATTAGCCATTACAGGTAGCAACAGTGGCATCTTTTCCACGTGGACTGGTCGATCCGTCGAAGAGTATGAAATACGTAGTTACATTGCTAATCTGGACCAAAGTCGATGCCACTGTATCCTCCTTTGCTCATTTTCCTGGGAAGATTCAGGCTAACACAAGTGTGTGACTGTACCACAACTACGTCTCCCATTGCTTTTTAAAATAGCACGTATTGTAGACAGAGCAGTCCCAGACATGTTTTTGAGGATACCACCCATTTTCTCCAAAACTCTGGACAACTTAAAATTCTGAAATAGCAGACTAATGTCATGAGCTTGGTATGTCTAACATAAAGAAAGACTGGGAAAGAAAAGTTTTATTACCAAGAAAACAAAGGTCACCCCTCCTGCAGGCACAGAATGAAGAGGAGAAACTTTATATTCCCTGGTAAAAATAATTCTCTTGCTGTTGGTTCCTCAAGTAAATCCAACCAAATCAAAGAGCCCAGAATAAGTCTGATAAATTGTTACTCTGCTGCTGTCACCTTTGTGTAGTAGGTTGTTAGCTTATGTCTAGCTGTCTTGTGTCAATTTGAGATGTAAATAAAAATGATAAAATGCAATTTATTGGATGGGCTGGAAATCAATTGCTGTTAGGTCTTATTTATTTCTCATCATGCTTGCTGGGAACTTTTCCCTAGAAGGAGAAGGCTTGAAAGGCACCCATTTTTCATAAACTATTTTTAATACTTAAAAGTTACTTGAAGCACTTACTTAAGATGTTTATTTTCGGCAGGGAAGAAAACAGCTGAATTCTCCTGTATATATTCCTAGTCTCTGCTGCAGGGTGAATCTTCTTTTTTTTTGCCTCCTTGATAGGCTCTGTTTGCATTTCTCCTGCTCCCACTTGTCTCATGGAGAGTACGAATTTGGAAGCTTTACCAGGAGGAGGAGGCAAAACGTGCTGTAACCTCCTTTTCTACACTTGCCTATTGATCCCAAACATATTGACATAATCATGGTTCAGATTAACCAGGAGGACATTAGGTCAAGCATTTGGCAAGTTGCCTTTTACAAGCTTTAGTTTCTCAGCCAGCAAGCGCAGGATTTGGAGTGGAGGTGCCCCTTTCAGTGAGTTGCATCCTGCTGAAGCAGAAGGGAAAAGCCAATAGGGGAAACAAATGGCTGGGAAAGCTGGTCCCTCTGCACCGTGGGGTGATGCAGGAGGTTTCTGGAGGGGTCAGTTTCTGGAGGGGTCAGGCTGGCTGGCTCGTCTGTGGATTTTGTTGTTCCCTGGGGAAACGGCTGGTTAAAGGAAGCAAAACAAAAACATAGCCACACATGTTTTAAGCCAGTTTGTGGTGGGTGTTCCAAGCAGTTAAAATACTTGTTTTCATTCCCACATTGGAGACTTTGGATAATTTTTCTCAGCCTTAATTTGGGCCATTAGCAGTATTGGTCTGAACTTCATCAGGGATTTAGGAGCCCTTAACTGATCGAAGAGGTTTTAAGATCCTCTGAGAGGTAGTGAAACACCTTTCCCAATGGAATTACTCCATAGTTTGAATTTTACATTTGCCCTCTATTGCTTGGCACACACCATTGCACGATGAGAGCATGTTTTGTGTAGTTAAGTCACCATATTACCACTTGTCGCCCAGTTGCTTTGTTAAAGACAGAGGTGTCCTGCATCATGGGCACTGGTCTGTTAGTGACCATGGGACAAGGAGGTGACTAGAAAGGGCTACGAAAAGAGGAGGGGAGGAAAGTGATCTACTGGGGAGGAAAGCTGCAGTGATGCATGGGGTTAATGGTCATTTGGGGTTTTTTTGGCTGAAAAATCCTTGTTGGAGAATTGTTCTTCTTCATTCTGAATGTGCAGCCTGTACCATTGGTGCTCTGTGCCTTGCCAAGTGCTGGGCAGCGAGAGAGAAGCCGCTTTCCTTCTCCTCTCCTTGCCTCTGCCTTCAAGTACTCCTCCTTACACTTAGGTGGCGGCTGTTCAAAGCCCACTGCTGTGGTGGAAATACAACTAGATTGCAGTGCCTAAGCTCCACCGGGACCAGCATACGCTGCCCTTTCTGCAGGAGAGCACCTGGCTTTCCATTATACCAGCCTTGATGGTTCCAGCTGCTCTTTCTGCCATTCTTTTCTTGAGTTTTGTTAGTTTTGCAACACCAGCTCTGTGAGGTTTCATGCAAAATGAGTATGTTTTAAGAATGTGCTCTTGCAATTGCTCTGCTTGGGGAGTTTTCTCACATGCTGCGCCCTGTTGTGGGTGCTACAGGCGGTGGTTGATTTTTGCTCTGGGGTGGTTCTGCACCACTAACTGTGGCAAGTGTGAATAAGGTGAATCCAAAATAAGCATAAGGAATTTTTTGAAATTTTCTGGATAATCCTGTTCTCCTGTTTTCTTGTGTATTATAGGATCAGCTACATAAAAGGAAAGATTGAGGTGTCTTCTATGTGTACATGTCTTGTTGGTTTTAATCATACAAACAATTCCTGCTGCATGTTATCCTGATAAATTTAATGGTACTTAACATGTTTCAGCTACTCTTCCACTTTGCTTATGTCTACAGGCAATAAAATACTTAAAATTGAAATTGCCACTGTTAGCAGGAAAGCCAAAGGTGAGCCTGCCAGAACTGTCTGGAGATGAATTGTCTAGTGCTTGTGCTTTCTGGGGTCATCCTGGATTGTAGGGTGCGTAGGGGGAGAAAGGGGAAGAAAGATAACAGATTTCAGTGAAAAAGGATGACAAGCCTTGTCAGTTACTCATTGTGGTAATAAATATGATAGGGCATCCTTTTCATGACCCACCTTCATCTCTTATAGCATCTTTATCAGATGTAGATGCCCACAGTGTTGAAACACCTGACTCAGGATGTGCTGTGGAAGTGCATGTTCCGTAATCTTTGCTGCCTAGCTACTGGTGAACCAGGGGTGCCTCTGAAAGCTCTTATCAGACAGCAAATAAAATCAGTTATGTTTGCATAGGGCGTTTCCTAACTGCACTGGTAGCCTGTTTGGTGTCAAAGTGCACATGCTGTAGAGACTATGAACTTGCCCAATATTAAAAACAGTCACTTCTTTAAGTTTCTGTGTGAAGGGAGAAGCTCTTGTCCTTTTGTGAAATGAACTGAACTTTTAAAAATCCTGGTTGTTGGTAGTTGATACAAGGAAGTGCCTGGAACCCCAGCGTACATTACGGCACATAGCACTTACCAAAATACGTTTACATTGGTATGTCCCTTTGTAAATAGCTATAGGTCACAGCTAATAAACCAGCGGTTACTCAGCCCTGTATTGCTACAGGGTAGTTAATGGGCTGAACTCTAACTACAATAGGTCTTTTTGTATTATTAGTGTATTCAGATGTACTGCTGTCTACTATATTGTGAATGCCACAGAGCTGAGCTGTGTAAGGGCTTGTTAAACTTCAGAGCAGATTTATTTGGAAAGCTCTAGGTAAAGCTTGAGTGACACATGTCTGGAGTAAGCAATATAGTAGTATCCCAGAGCACTAACCTTGCAAGCCTGCCTCAGTTAAGGACATGGCAAATGTCTGCAATTTCTAGAGAGTGGATTAAGTCAGTCATTTTCAAATGCAGGAGGTAATTTTTCTTGATCTTAGTTTCACATCTTGCAGACTGGCATGGTCCAGAGCTGACAGCAGGCAGCGTAGAGGTCGGAGCTGGGCAGCCTGCGGTTGCAGAACTGGTGCTGCCTTACAGAAAGAGACAGGCCTGATTCCCCCGCACGGTGGCTGGTGTCAAGTGGGAGCAAAGCTTCTGCAGCAAAGAAGGGACCCAATTATAAAAAGACCTGCGTAAAGCTTTTCTGTTTGGTTGTATTGGGGAGGGGGGCTTCGGTAGATGTGGAAATACCTCCGCTCCATTTCCCTGAAGTGCACAATTCTTTCCTGTGTTTTGCTATTGTTTGGTGTAAATTTTTTCAAAAAGCTCCAACCAATCGGGCTTTCACCAGTTCCTGTGGGAGATTGCTCCATGGTCTAACATGTTCGTCTGCCAGAAAGTCTTCCTGCTAATCAGCCCGTATGTTTCCTTTCTTCTTTTCATCCCATCAGTCTTAGTTGATCCATTTTGTATGCAGCTCGGTCTTAAGCATTCTCTCTCTTCTAGGGCAAAGCACCTTTCAAACGCTGATACTCTTTTACCATACTGCCCATTCACCTTGGATGAAAGTAGTGTTCCTCCACAGCTACCTGCCTGCAGCGTTGTTGATGAGCTGTAAATCCATAGACTTTATCGTATGGTAACTTGTTTGCTTGGTTGTAACCTAAGAGTTTCAAACTAATCACTTAGGAGATTTAGGTACCTGAATAAATTTAGCTGTGACCTGGGAACCTGAATCCTTATGTTGCCTTGGATCTCTCAGCTATGATTAGCTTTCTTGGTGCAAATCAAACCCTTTTGCCTGTTTTTTGTTGCTGGTCACCACGTTCCTTCCAGCGTTGTAGTGCTCTTTTTCCTGGCAGCCTTGAAAGGTGCAGAGAAGAAATTGTTTCCATTCCATGTCATTAGCAGGGTTATCGTATGTTGACTTAATGGTGTTTTAGAAAGGGCTATTATTTACTTTATGTAAAGCTTGATGTCATACCATAGAAGTTTGTTCTCCTTTCTCTCCCTTCCCTCCCGTTTGCACTTGAGAAGTCTCTCCCAGATTAGCTCCCACACCCCTCAGTAGAAAAGCTTCCTGTATTGCTGGTCTGGTCCTTTTTGCATGTTTCATTATATTACCACAAGGGTGTATTTCTGAGGCACCTACACTTCTGCCTTCACTTAGTATATTCCTATTGAAGCAGCCACGTGGTGAGTGAACTCGGGTAGGAAACACAACGATATTTGTTATGTTACAGAGCATGTAGCGTTGTGAAGGATTTTATATTTTGATTCCAGTCTTATACCTTTCCGCAAAAGGTTGATTTTGCTGTGGAGCAGGTTTACAGGTAGTATTACAACGTTAATTTTAAAGCAGGTATTATTAATGAATAAATAAATAAATAAATACCAACCAACCACTTGCTGGCTTTCCGCTTCTTTCCCCTGCTATGTTATGAAATGCTGGAGATGTTTTCTGCCACTCAGAAGTTCCCATTGCAGTGTGTATAATCATCCTGCACATTCTGGGGAGTGTTTCAAAGGGTTCCCATTCACTCTAGGAAAATACTCTATTTTCATAAAATACCGTTTGGGCATCTCCCTTGTTTTGGGATCTGCCCTCCAGGGTTTCCTTGCAGGATTTCAAGCCGATTCAGATGAAGCCTTTTGCATGTTGATTCATTTTCACTCTCCAGTAAATTTGGCAAAACTATGTTGGCAGGTTTTGGCATCCTTAATTTTCCCGCTTCTCCTAAAGAACACTTAGTCCTTTCTGAAAAGGTTCTCAAAGGGCATTCATCTAACTTGTCATCTTTTATTCTTATGTATTGCATTGCTTCTGGGAGTAATCCTCCAGCTGTAGTGTGGTGCTATTTTATCCCCCCTGAGTGGCATCCCCAGCTGCTGCTTGCCTCTGGCAAAGAAGACAAATGGTTATTGTGTTCTGGAGCCATGCCAGGTCTTCTGTTTCTCTGCTTGGTCAGTATTGTTGTGTTTTATTTAGGATCTAGCAGTGTTTGAATAACACTGGTTTATTTTGAGCTTTTCCTTCTCCATCTCCCCCCTCCCCCTTGTTGATTTTTTGTTTAGAGACCTGGACTTATTAAAGAGAGAAAGCCCAGCCCGATGGGCTCTTTAGTAACCTGAGAATAATACGCTTTGGGCTATTTTTTCTTCCTTATGTTTGAGGTTTATAATAAATGTGAGGAGAATGTCTAGGCTTTCATGCAAATTTCTGAGATGATTTTTGTCTTTAGTTAAACTATCTGGTTCAGAAGAGAAATCTTACCAATTTTGAGCAAATTGTTGCACTCAAATTTCACTTAGGAGAATGTGAATAAGCAACTCAGCCAGACTTTTATATATGCTTTTCAATATTTGTTTCAGAGCAAACATTTGAATCAAAATCAAATGGCTTCTCCAGGTTTTTCTGTCCACCCTTAACCCGTGTCTGCAACGCTCCCTTCCTTTGACAATGCAAACAAGGCTTCAGCCATGATCCCTCTGTTGCTGCTCTGAATAGCAGCCAACTTTACAGGACTGTTCCCCTCGCTGCTGAAGGTTGGTTATCCCCCGCACGTGCTTGTGTAACCCCTTTCCTTGAAGAGCAGTGACACGAACCATGTGGGCAAAGGGTTTGCGCAAGTGGCTCTCACGCAAGGCAAACGCACTCCTATCTTCTCTAGCCAGGCCTTGTGTAGCAGTCATAGCCATAAGTAATGACGTGGCCTAGCCAAGGGTGTGATTAGCAGATAGTCCACTCATTTTCTTAGGAAATTGGGAATGTCTCTTGGCCATCTTCTTAGCCATAAATTAGGGAAATTGTTTCTGTGCCAGTGTTGGAAAGGGTATATTTGGTCAGCGTATTTTAAATATTTCTCGAAGGATGTGAAAAGCTTTGAACAACTGAAATAACTGGAGGAAAAAAATGGAACGGGGAAAAAATGGAATGTCAGAACTCAAGATCCATCGGTACTGAAATGAGTTTCCTTCTTTTAAATTGCACAACTGAAAATGTCACACTGCCATAAATATACTAAATGTAGTTATAAGTTTGCTGTCTCCATGTCTTTCCATGTTAGAATAATGTCTGCTTATGGTTGTGTAGAGATGGGAAGGGGTCTTTCAAAAAGAGCTTTGATGTTTACCCGAACAACAGAAATACCTGGCATATACCAGCCAGATGTTTCAAAACATATTTTTCACTTCTAATTTTAACCCTAGAACCTGATTTTAAATCTGTGTTTAGCAACAACTTGAGCTCAAATTTGGAAGATACTCTGTAGACCATTGTGGTGGGTTGCCCCTAGCTGGCAGGTAAGCTCGCTGGCTCGCTCAGGTGGGCTGAGCTGTCCCGGCCGTGTCCCCTCCCAGCCTCTTGCCCACCCCAGCCACTGGCTGCAGGGGCGGCCTCGGGCAGAGAGGGCCGGGGCGCTGCGCAAGCGCTGTTCAGTAACTGTAACATGGGTGTGTTATCAACACTGGTTTTGTCACCAGTTTAAAACACAGTGCTTTACAGTCTGCTGTGAAGAAAATTAACTCTGTCCCCACCAAACCCAGTACAACCAGTCACTGTACTAAACAGTCTGCTTTTTCAGAGATCGGTTCCCACTGTCTTGCCGAAGAAGGAATATTTGGTAGCTGCACTTAACAATGTGGAGCTTTGTCACAGAGAGGCAGCTCCAAAACCTTCAGCATCCTTGGAGAGCTGGTCAGAGCATGGGGCTCGCAGGATGGGGTTCTCTCCCTCTCTTTGAGAACTTCCACTGCAAAAAGTTGCACTTCAGAGTCACCTAGTCCCATGGTTTGTTTCTCATAGGAGAAAACAATAAAGCTGTCAATAAGTGAAACAGGATATTGTGTAGACCACTTGGGTATTACAGTTAGCAAATAACCGCTGTTGAGAGATGTTTTTGCACTTCTAATCAACCGCAGGAGGATGAATTAGCTTACACTATTGCCATGCAGTTGGGAAGTAGTAACAGACTCTGCTCCTGGCTAGTTGCAAAAGTGGAGTAAACAAGTTGTGCTAAACACAGCACTGTAACAACCTACGGGATCCTTGAGTTTGGCTGATGGACCAGAGACTTGAAAATCTCAAAGAGCTGAGGCATAATCAAAGAGCCTGGGTCTCACCTCTGTTCTTGTAAGGCTCACAGCTGCTGTAGCTTCATAAGCATCTCTCTGATGTCTTGATCCAGTATTCAAACACCAAGTAAAATGGGCTAATGATAAAAATGCATGGTGGAGGAAATAACTTGGAAGGGCTTAAATGGCCTCCTGGATGATGAACTTTCAGGTGTGAGAGCACAGAGCTATGAATGCAGGCACTGCAGCTTAAAGGAAGCCAGTGGGCTAAAACCAGTAAAGGTAATGCTGGTAGTAATGGGACAGAAGACAAGCCTTCTCAAGGTGCGTATGATGCCTTGGAGCATAGTTTATTGTGTTCTAGTTAAAACATTGCAACTCAATCAGTTATAATCCTAGTATTTTCCCTCTGAAATGCTGCTGTGTAGAGTAAAAAAATCCTTGAAGGTTGGTGCCGAAGGGCACTCCCAGCACGTGCAGCCATGGCCGAACTGGCCCTACAGCATGTCCTGCTGTAGGTCAGGAAGCCACTATGGAGGATGCGTCCATTGTTTTTCAGTCTGTATTTTTCTGAGGACTTGGCTTAGAGTTCAGTCCTTCAGGACATGCATGTAGACCCTGCAGCGCTTCCTGTTTGCTAGCAGTTATATTTTCACTGCGGCGTAGGTTTTGTATGCATTAGACACTGCGTATGGCTGCAGTTGCATACAAGGCACCAGCAGGGTTTACCTCTGGTTTTGCATGTAGGTCTCTGCCTTTCCCCACACGTCCTCCCCCACACCCTGCCTCTCGCTTCCATGCAAATAGGAAGAATTAGGGAGAAATAATGGTAAGTTGCCATTTATTAGCACAGCTACAGAAAAAAATCCTTTACTAATGCAACATATGGCTGAAGTTTCCTGACACAAGCAGCTTTCTGATTCATAGTTATCCAACAACCCCTGTTCCAGCTCAGACAAGTTGATTATTTCCTCCCACCAGCAGATGTAGACAGGAACAATTGGAGCTGTGATAACATTATCTTTAATAGGGGCCAGCTGGGTCACACACCTCAGTCTTTCCTGTCTGTAAACAGCAGCGAGGGATGGCCCCGCGGGCTGCCGGCGGGGAGTTGTGGCCACGCAAACTGACTGAAGAGGAGGGAGATGCCAGTTCAGCGGTAATCCTCCGCTACCGAGGAGGGATGGAGGGAAATAAAGGGGGCTTGTAGAGACATGTAAAGCAGCGGAGAGGGAAGCCATGCTCAGAAAACTTGAAACACTCTTTTTCATCTCTCTGGTAAGGTGAGAATCAGGAATTGGACAGCTCTGGATCCACTGCGTTCTGGTGGGAGTCCCTGGCCGAACGTGGCTGTGCTCACATTGCAACACAGCTTAGAGGAAGCAGCCTTTGGAAATTGCTTTACCAGTTCCTGCTGGGAAGCAGTTAGCTTTTTTACACTGCTGCAATGCGCAGGGTAAACTTCATCTGCAGGAACTCTTTTTGCCAGTCGTCTGAGGTTTTTAAGTCAGCTTTTCTGTACTAGTGGATTGAGCAGGTACACTAAGTCAGGGGATGCGAAGGAGGCAAATTCTGCTCTTTTTTTGTAGCATGGTCTGTTAAAATCCTCATTAAATAGACGTTTTCCCTGAAGTTTTATGAAGCCGATTCTTATGTGACTATTGCCACAGATTAAAATGGGAAGTTTGTTCACATCTTTTGCTTTCAATAAGGAAAGGGGTTTTCATTTGGAAATTGAGATTTGTCCTGAAAGTTTCAGGTGCGCTTGCGCCCAGAAGGTTTCAAGGTATTTTGCCTAGACTAACAGTGAAGACCAAACAATCAGCCAGGAAGCACATGGAAGGGGTTTTGTCATCAAACAGGCTCTTTCTTTCAATTGTATGTGAAAACTTCTGGGTGTAAAAGCTGTGCCAGCAATGATACGTGGTGTCTGAGCAGGAAAAACTGAAAACTCGGAGGTGACTGCTTATAGTGAGGTGCTTGGCTCCTGAGTGTGGGACAGGCAAGGGAAAGAGTTAGTGTTCATGTCATAACTCAAAGGGCTAATGTCAGAGAGTACTTCTAATTACAAAGTGATGTCAGTTAACTGCATCGTAATGGTTTCAAGCCCCCTTTCCTCCCCAAAATGTAGGCATTTAAATACTACAGTGGTGAGAATTGACTATGGGAAAATGCATAGAAGCTCAACCGAAGTTCTCGGTTTCAGAAGGTGGCTTAGAGTGGCAACATGTGGAGGTTTCTTCTGTGCCATATCCTAAGTGAAAGTTAACTAGTTCAGAAGGGGAGGAAGCCCAACAAGGGCTGTTGCAGAGGTAGGAATATATATATGTAAAAAAAAATGTATAAAATGTGTTTGTGTATGTTACAATTTTCTTTTTTCATGAGCAACTTCCTTACTCGCCAAGGCTCTAATTTCAGCTGAGATGCTTCTCTGCTTAGCTGGTCTCTGTGAATGTTATTCTGCCCTTATTAGTTTAGCGTGTCCTCACTGACCATCTGGAAGCTGTGTAGCCACATTAATTTACATGCAGTATTGCACCAGTACTCTCGTTTCTCTGTATCTATGTGTGGTCAAGCCGGTAGATGGAGTCAAGTAGCCCTTTGGAGAAAAGGCAGGAGAATTTTAGGGGTTTGGCTGTTTTAGAAGTGACTTCATGTCCCTCCAGCAAAGCAGGAGTTGGAAAAAGGGATGTGAAGTCTAGCAATGACAAAGATTTGTAAATGATTATGGCAAGTTTCTCTGAAGTGGAAGTAGCAGGATGGAAGAAGAGGCAAAGGCACTGGTTGGATTTTTGAAGTGGGCAATGGAAATTGGCTTTGTGAGTGGATGAGAGGTGGGAGAGAATAAGCTCAAGAATTTTGAAGGTGAACAGGGGAGGGCTTCCCTCTGATCCAAAAGGAGGGAGACGTGGTGAGGGATACACGGAATCTGGAAGGTCTGGATTGCAAGAGTGGAGAGCTTGAGAGAATTGACAATGTCTTCTAAACAGTGGGCCTGGTGGCTCAATGATGATATTGTTCACAGAGACTGACAAAAGGCGGGAGCTCAGAGAGCTAACTGGGACAGGAGCAAGAGCAGAGGTTGAAGGAAGAGCCAGGGGTAGAAAAGCAGAAACTAGGATTATGAGCTTGAGGTTCAGCTACAATGAAAAGCAGAACTGAGGGAAGAAAGAGCAGATTGTCAAAAGAGAGGCTGATGGGGATGTCTGGTAGAGCCGGGGGCCTGGGAGGAGACAGGAGCTGGGCTCAGCCCTCTCTGTCAGTTGGCAGGATAGGTCTTGCCGGGGTGAAAGCAGTGCAGAAGAGATGCCAAGTTGAAATTGGGAAGGAGTTTGGAGCTACCCCTGTGCAAAAGAGTGGAGACGGAAAGAAAAGTGAGAGTAAATGAGGCATCATCTGTGCTGATAAATGAGAAGCAGCAGAGACAGGTAGGAAGTTGTTAGGGTATCTTGACAAACAGCTGAGTGATGGTCAAGTGCCTTGATATCAGAGCTCAGGGAGAGAGTGCATGCAAACACACTTTAAAAACTAGGTTATCACATCCGACCTTCTAGGAGTTTATCTGGTTTCCTCTGTCATGAGGTTATAAGCTACACAAGACAGGCTTTTCACACTCTAGCTGTGTTCTTATATTTTAACTGTTTTCTCCTCATCCTATCTTTGTCTGTTAAAATTAGCATGAATACTAAGGATGGGATTTGGTGTCTGTGGAGGGCATACCAACCATTTATAGACTCCATTTTCTGGGGATGTTTTACCTGTTGCTGTGACAGGAACGCTTGAGATTCCTGTAAACAGAGTTGGCTGAGGAATAAGAACTACAATTTTAGCTGTTCTTTTTCTAGCTCATTTAATTACCGCTGCATTCACCATCTTCCCTGAATAGGAAGTCATTTTCCTGTTCGCTTGAGCCTTTCAAACAGTGAAAGGGAAAAGAAAATGAATAGTGGGGGGCGGGTAATGTCATTTTAAAGCCCCAACAGTCAGATGGTAGGCTTGGGAGATAGCACCTGAAACTATTATTAACCAGTTATAATGAAGTTCTGACCTAATTTTGTGTCGCTGATATTCCTTTAAGTCAGCGCAGCCATCTTAACGAGACAAGGTGTCTGCAGGATCCTTGCAGAAGTCCAGCGAGGCCTGGGTGCCTTGCCAAGGAAGGAGCTACAGCTTCCTTCTCTATCTGCTGAGGAAGACTCGTCAGTCAAGGTGGGTGAGGAAAGAGCCCAGAATTAGGGAGTGTGCCAGACTTGATTTAGAGCTCGATGACAAAGTACTGCTTTGCCCACTTCTTCCTGAGTGATGTTTCTGATGGTCTTTTTTTAATCTTGCCTGTGTGCTGCTCACTTAGTGCTCTGTTTATGATGGAAGCGAAATGTGAGTTTGAATAATTTGAAACCTGAGATTTTTCTGCTTGATCTCCATTGCTGCATCTCCTAGTTCTTCTGTTCTTAAAAGAATATTTAGGGAACTCCTAGACCATACGTGTTCCTGGGTAGCAGATTTCTCTTTGTACTGCACACCACGGAATGCACATTTATAGCATGAAGTACAGCAGTACTCAAGTGCAGCAGCAGTACTTATGATTTTGGTAAGCTTTTTCTTGCCAGACAGTGCGTAACACTCTGAGAATCTGTGTTAGCCCAAATGCTCCTATTCATAGTTTCTAAGGACCCATGACTATGGGATATAAGTGTGGAAGGGATTTTCTAGGCCCTTGAGCCTAGAACTTACAAAGTTTGGTTGAATTCTTAGGCATTTGTTTTCATATTGAGTTTATATTTTTAGATACGAATGCCCTAAACTAAGTGCCGCTGTTCCATGAGGGGTCTCAGTAGTGCCTTCTGTACTAGTTTGGCTCCTACAAACCTCACTGAAAAATACCCTGATCCTGGTGAAACTGAGTTCATCTTTGTCACAGTCGTACTTCAGCTACCGTACTAGCATCCTTCTCTGAGCATAGGGCAGATTTTTTTGCATTGTAAGTCCAGCAACATGTAGCCTTCCATTTTGTATTTAGTCATGTTGTCCTATTTCTCATTCTCCCTTCTGCATGATAATTCTGTTGGGGTGGTGGTGTCAGTTACACTTCTGTGTAATTACTAAGGTCTATCAGTAATCTACTTACTGTGCTAAGACCACTAATGAAGATACTAAATAAAATGGTCATAAGACTAGTGCCTGAGGAATGCTGGTAGCGCACCTTCTCCGGTTTTCCACTGCTGCTTTCAGCATGCAAGCCATTGACATCTTTTCTTTTATTTAGCTCTTCATTCCCCTTCCTGTTCTTCTGCTGGTCCTTGTCTTTCTCCAGTTTACCTGTCCGCATGCTTTACTGAAGTCTGAGAAAACAGCTTTGCTGCATTTTCTTTGTCTAGAGAATCGGTGGTCATGCAGCCAGTTAGATGGGTTTGATCCATCTTTTGTAGATTCATGTGATATTTCACTACTTTTTTTATTTACCACTGGAGTTCTGATTATTTTTCAATACCTTCAGATGTGCTGAAATGCTTGCATAGTACTAGGTCAGATGAACAGTCACTAGATGTCATTTTTCCCCCTCCTACTCGGGCTAATGTAGTTGCTATTTTTTGATCCTTGGGAAGCACTCCATAACGGATACAGTTATTCAGAACCTTTGTATTACCATACTGTGATTTCCTATGCGATGTTTTGGTTAATTGGATTTTGGTTTTCAGAGGTTTGTTTTTTGGGTTGGGTTGTGTTGTGTTTTGTTTTGTTTTTTTAAAGTATCCAATTAGAGGAGAGAGGCAGCTTGCCCTCACCTCAGCACATTAAACTCTTCAGAGTTACCTGACATCTGTGCCACTCCACTAGGCTCCCTCCGATCAGGCATATTTCAGGTGCAATTCCTCATATCATAGAATATGAATGTAAAGCAGGCTAAATGAATTTAAAACATCAAGGTATTTATTAATTTCTCTCTGACTGCAAGGAGAAGCCTGAAATTACAATGTAGTTATCAACTCCTTAAAATGAGATGAAATTAATCTCACTCCATGAGTTCTGGCTTTGACTGCTGGTACCCACTGATATATCTGTATCCATCTTTGTTTACCACCTTGCCTTGCTCCCATGGTCAGCATCTTTATTCTTGCTGAAAACTGAGGCCAAATATCTGTGTAAAGTTTGGGGCCGTTCCTGTATTATCTTCAATATTAAACCTTCACTTCCTGCACAGAGATCCCAATTTTTCTTGTTTTTTATGTATTCCTGAAATACTTTTCACTATTTGGCATGCCTGCAAGAAATGCCAAGCATCCTTTACATTCAAATCCTTGAGCTTTTCACAGCTCAGCAGTCTTTACTAATTACTTCCTTTAATTTATCAATTTGTCATCCTGAGATCATAAAAAAATGTTTGAGCTGTACACCATTTTATCCTGTAATTTAAACTAACCCAGCTTGATGTAGTATTCTTCGTATTACTAAATTTTATGTTAGTTTTCCTGCTTCAGAATAGCTGAACCATAACCTCAGTCCTAGCATTTGTTCTCGTGAGTTTAAGAAGCTAATCTCCCCTAATGATACAGTTCCTCTTGTTTTCATTTTTATTAATATCTGGCTATGTCCAAATGATACTATGGGATCATCAGACCTCCTCAGCACAGCAAAAGAAAGACTTTCATCACTCTCATTTAAAGGGAATCTTACCTAATATGTTCTACCTGTGCCAGTGGTTCTCCTTATGTGTTGGGCAGGTCCTATGTTGGAAGACAGTTCACCTGGGACGGAAAAGATGTCTGATGCATGGTTGGGCCATGGAGCACTTGCGAGGACTTTGTCAGACATGGTAGAAAGTAAAAAGCAAAGATACCTTGCAGTTGCTGAGAAACAAACTGTCGGCCATTAACTATTGTGATCACCTTCTCTATGCCTGGGTGTTTGCTAAAGCAGTAAGTCAGACCCCCTGCGCTCCTCTTCCTCTTGCCTGTGTCCCAGCCACCTTCTGGCTTCACTTTCTGCTCCTTTCTCCAATACTTTCTAGCAGTGCAGGCAGCACCTGATAAGGTGGTTCATGGTGGTTGTGATCTCCACCCATGGCCTTCTTCCTCAGTTTGAGAAATCATGGGCTAACTATTTTATCTTTGTGGCTGTGCTCATTTCAGACCATTTAAAATGCCTTTAAATTCATTCTTGGAAGGAACAGTTTCATCATTTTGTCTCACTGGGAGCAGTGGTTTCAAGCTGAAGTAATGCTTTGTAATTGAAAGGCAACTTCATTCTCCCATAAATACTACTTGCTGGAACAGGATGGAAGGGAATGCCACAATCTCTTCTATCTCTTCACGGTCTCTCTTTTGATTTCTGCTCATGCAGCATAGGGATATGATATAGATCAGCCTGAGCATGGCCTTCTCTTTGTTTAAAAGCAGCCTTACCTATTTTTATTTCCCCCTTAGGCTGACTAAGTCTTCGAAAGCTTTTGTGTTTCTTCCCTGTTGTATTCCAGTGTACTTCTCCTTCCTCCTCCTCCTTTATCCTTCACAGTTGCACAAACATAGCTAGCTACCCAACGTCTGTGAGCAACACTATATGTTTGGATGAAGGAGGATTTTTTGTTAAGAGAAATATGTTTCAGTTTTGTTTTGTTTTGTTTTTTTTTTTTCAGAAGGGATCCTAATTAGTTTAGGCAGGGGTAAATAAAGAGCATAAAAACTTTCTACCCTGACAGCTATTGCTTTCTCCACATGTATTTAAACTCCCTAGTACACAATAAAGACCACATAAATTCAGTGAAGTGATGAGCAGACTAGATTAAATGTATTTTGGGTGCTACCTCCATTTGCTTACAACTCAGCATCATCCAGAGCCTCTTGAGAAAGGGAGATGCACCTAGAAATCCAGCTCTCTTCGGGCTAGTTGCTAACAGAAGTGAAGAGGGTGCCGGCAGCCTGGCTGTGCCTCTCTGCTCACCAGCTGGAAGCTTTGTTGAAGGCAGAATTGCAGCAGAGACACTGGCGATCCCTTGGGAAGTGCAGCCGCACACACAGGAGCACCGACTGCTCTTGATGTTTGACAGGTGCTGCTAAAGAATTATCCTTAAGCTGAGCCTGAGCTGTGTGGTGCAAGTCCAGAGCTGAGCTTCCTTGGCCCTTAGGATAAAGAGCGGTAGCCAGGCTTTCTGGGGAATGTTTCTTATGTATCAGCTTTTCTATTTATCTAATCCCATGGCCAAAGGGAGGGAGGTTGTGCAGTGTATGTTTACATGGCTCCAAGAGAAACTTTTAGAATAATATGTTTCCTTCATCTTAACTTTCTCTGTATCCAGTAGTTATTAAAAAAAAAAAGTATTTGCAGTACAGTCAGATCTTGATATTTTGAATGTTTATATGATGTTATAATTAAGCACTGAAAGCTTCCGAGAAGTGAAGTGCACCCCTCTCGCCCCCCTCCCTTTGCTTACCCGGGCTGTACTGGCTGCAGTGCTGCAGTATTTCTGTATTCTGGATTAGTTGCAGTGTTCTCCATGGATGGCTTCTCCATTCTACTCCTCCTTTAATGGCTGCTCTCCTACGGGATTGATTGATCTGTCTGGTCAATAACTGGGCTAGAGCTGACCCATTTCGCTCAAATAAACATTAAAAATCTTCCTTGTAAAGTCCTTCTAGTCTTTCTGGATCCAATCTGCCCATTCCAAAGCATTAAGTTCAATAAGTGAGCCAGGAATTTTGTGAACTGCTTTGTAATTTTCCCATACCTTCCACTACTGGGATTACCTATATAGCCTTTTAATCTGGTGTACGTGAACACTATCTTTTTGACAGTTACAGAAAGTAAAGCAAGGCAGTCTCAGCAGCAGGTTACGCTGACTGCCAGTTCTCCTTAGGATCTTGTTTTTCTATAACTTGCTTTCCTTCTTTGGAGTGCTAATCCCCCTATGTCACACATTTTCTGTTAAACTTTTCTCCCCTGCTAATCTCTGGATTTGTTCTGCTGCCCTCCCTAATCCATGGGAGCGTTGGTGACCTCAGGAAACACCCTTGGCAAGAGGCTATTTTGGATGTGAGTAATGTCGATTATTCCTCCTGCAGTGCTGAAAATCAGCAGTTGCCCTTCAGACCGTCCCTGAACAAGACTGAACTCCTTAACCACTTGCCTACCAAAACCTGCTTGCCTGCAGTCCAGCCCTAATGGGAAATGAGCTCTCAGGTTAATATCGTGCTCAGAAACAGCCGTTCACGCATCTTTGCAAGTTCTGGAAAGAACTTTCTGCAACTGCCAAAGTATTGTACGGGGGGGAAGGAGATAAGCCAAGCCGACTTACAGTTTAATTTCTAGAAATGTTTTTTTGCATTGGGCTGTAAGTCAAAAACAATATAGTAACAAAGTTCCAGTTGAGGGTGAAAAAAACTCTACTGAAATTAAAATCATTGCTGTGAAGAGCTTTAGCCATAGCCCAAACATGGGATTTCTTGTTTTGCTTTTGAAGAAGTGAAGGGGCAAAACTTGGTGCTAACAGGAGGGTGATGCTCGGTGGAGGTTTATATGCCAGGGTCAGAGGAGGGAGGAGGGAGGAGAGGGGGGCAGTGGGAGAGATTTGAGTAACTGAGATGCAGTAACTTGGCCCAGTGTTGTTTTGCACACTGAGTAGGAGCTGCGAGTCACTGTCTGTCACTGTTACTGCGCAGGCGACAGCAATGCTGGCTCACTCTGTGCTTCTGTGGGAGGGTGCAGAGGAGGCTGTGGGGAGGGGATGCTCGCCGTGGTCCTGGGGGATTGCGTGACTGCAGGACAAGCCTTGAATGTGCAAAGGCTAGTCAGTTTATGTAGTAGTTGGGGAAGTGATCCCTAAATGGTGTCCGTGTATGTTAGTATACGTGGTGTGAAAAAAGCTGTGAGATTCCTTTTACCTCATTTTATCTAGAATACAGCTAGAAGTGAGAACTTCCCAGACGTTTCGGAGATCATACCCAGCTTCCAGGGGAGCAGCAGCGTGTGACTCCTGAAAATGTGCAAAGTGCTTGCACATACTCTGGCAACTTGTGCCAAGTGGAATGCAAAGTAATCCGCTCTGGCTCCAGCACAAGGAAATGCAAAGAAACTGCCTGTTAAACCCAGAATCTTCTCCTCTGGTGTTAGAGGTTCAGTATCTGAGAAAATGGGAACCCAGCAGGGCTTCATAGCTTATGGCTGTGCTGCTCCTTATCTTTAGGCATGTCTTGCTGCTTGGGATGTCGCTGGCACCTGAGATTCTGAGTGACGTGTCCCAGCATGGGATGTGCTTTCCTTCTCCTTTGGTGGTTCTCTTAAACCTCTTTGGGCACAGCAACAAAAGATGACCCGTAGAGTTAGCATCCTGCAGTGGTAGAAAGGTAAGCTCTTTGGTCGGTCTTTAATTTCCTTGATTCCAAGAAGACTAGCAAAAAGGTAGGGTATTTTCAAGCTACATTTCCTTCCTCCTTGGGAAAGAGTTCCCCTCCGATGTGGTGGCTGTTACTGGTGCTGCGATGCTCTCTCCTGTTGTCGGTGTGAGAGGAGAGTGGGAGAGCCGAGGGGGAAAGTCTTCTCACCGCAGCGGATTTCCTTTTTCAGATTGCCGCTGCTGCAACAGGACATGCAAGTTAATACGGCACCGGGGAAGGGTGGCTGGGGAAGAGGGGGCATGGAGAGAGAAAATAGGGCCTCTTGGTGAACTTTTTGCTCTCTCTTTACATCCTTTGATGGTTGGGTCCACATTTGCCCTTTGCAGTGGGACAGAGCTGGTGTTTCTGTTGCCTAGAGGGGTTTATGTTCTCCCTAAGCATTCTTTGGCCCCATTAGCAGCAGCAGCAAGTGCTGAATACTTGCACTAGCTGTGCATGACGACAGTCCGGATCACTTTCTTGCTTGGCCAGAGAGATGAGGAGGAGCTCTCTTGAATATGTAAATGTTTATTTAGTTTGAATATGTGGATATTTTAGGAGCTATGGAGAGCCTATATATCAGTGAAAATACCAGGTAACATAATGTCTTTCCTCATGAGGAAATGTATATCAATATATACTCTGTCACCTTCCACGGGCTTTGGCAGGGAGTCATTCGTGTCAGTTTTGTGCTTGCATAGACCTGACAGCAGGGTTTGTGGGAGTGTAGTCCTGGTGGAGGGACAGGACTGGACTGCTCCTGCAGGATTTAATTTGGGAAAGGAGGATGTGCTGGTCTTATTTGGTCCTGTGGATTTCCCTTGGTTTGTCAGAAGAGCAGGCAGGCTTCTGCGCCATTCTGTTCTGTTGCTGTTGCTCCACACGAGTAGGTCTCACATGTATGGATGGACATGCATAACTGTGCTCCTGATTTCTTTCAGGAAATTTCCCCACTTCCTTTCAAATACAAGCACCTTCTCTCCTGTAATTAGACTATCCTGGGTATTTTTGTTTACTTTTTACAATAAGGTGAAACAGTGAACTTGGCAGTATTGAATTTTGCTGCTTCCCTTCCCTCTCCAGAGCGCTTAAGATATTTTTAGGCGCTTTCATCTCTGAGCTTTTTGAGGAGAGAACAACATCCATGGATACATCAGCGGTCAGGGTTCAGCTTCTTGAAGACTTGGCTTTCCAACCCAGAGCTCATGACTTTTTTTCATTATCACTTGCTCAGCACTGATGCACAGCAAAGGTAAACACTGGGGCTGGGGTTGGGCGAAGAAGGGAAGAATTTAAAAAGCTTTGTTTTACAAGCCTTTTGATATAAATGTATGTGATGAAGATACAGGGTAGAAAATAGCCCCAGGAGAGGAAGATGGTGACTAAAAACCTGAAGGTCTACGTGCAGGGGAGTTTAAGAAGCTGAATTAAGATTGAAATAAATCCCACATGTTTTGGGGTCAGTGCAGCCTTAACTGAGTATCTGAATAACAGGATACAATAGATTTGTGTAGAAAATTCCATATACAGCCTCAGGAGTCAAGGAGCAGGGAGGTCAGGTCAGGCTGGTGCTGTATGTCCAGTTCACAGGAAGGAAAATGGTTAGATTACCACAAAGGGACTTTTGGACTGTGATTTGTGAAATGTGTAGCAGAGCATTGGCAGGTCCCTACCAGAAAATTGGATGGATTCTTTCCCTTTTGTGGCATTTTATTAAGCTTTCTAGCACTCAAGATAACGTCTGATGATTTGGTGGTATCTGCCTATTGAGAAGGCTCAGAACAAACCTGTCATCTCTGATGATTTTCTCCTTATCTTCATTCACCTCCTTTGGTGAAAGTTTCGTGAGCTTTTTCCACCTGCAGCAAGACAGGCTGCTGTGGAGGGACACGCGCTCCTATTCTGTTGCTCCTAAGCACCGCATCAAATCAAAACTGAAACATAGCAAGAACTTAGTGCAGCATCCTGGTGAGTGGAGTTTGTTAGCTGATTGGAGACTGGGAGCAAAATGCTTAAACAATAGATTTGTGAGTATTTATTTATTTATTTATTTATTTTAAATGAAAATATTTTAAGATAAAAGTGAGGATAAATAGAAATGGAGAGATGTGTTATAAATTCCTCAGGGATATAGCAGTGGACAGGCAGTTCAGAGAACAGAACAGGTTGGTATTAAGACTTCATTTCATGTGGATGATAATCCAAAAACTATTTCTGAAGAAGAGCTTTTAAAAAAACACAGATCCTGCTCAGCCAGATTCTGAAATACAGTTGATTATAGCATGGACTGGAAACACTGAATAAACAAAAAATACAAAACTATTTTTAATCATTTAGATAAATGATACTTCTTTTTGCTAACTCCAACATTTGCAGTTGTTTGGTTTTTTTTCCCTGAGTGAACGAATCCACATTTTTTTCACTTGGACATACTTTTATTTTTAAACACGGCTTCCAGAAATGCATGCGTGTGGGATTGCAGCTGAGACCAGTGGAGCGCTGTGGCGCTCTGCCAGGCGCTCGCGCTGTCCCTGCAATATAGATGGATTGCCAGCGTTCTTGGAGAAAAACAACCCCAAAACTTTAAACAAATTACGCTTGATGGAAATAAACTCTTTTTGCCCTCCTCTGTAATGATTTAGATAATGCGCTGGCTGTGTGTTTCTGGAGGACAGAGGAAGGGGGAATGGGAGAGGAGGGCAGAGATGGAGCTCTGTACRCCTGTAACTTGCTCTCCAGTGGATGCTCTGGGAAGCCTATGGGGGGGGGATTATGACGTTTCTAAGCGTGGAGCAAACGTTTTTTAACTCCCAGCCAGTCTTTCTATTAGAAGGTGAGCAGGCTAGCTACAGCCAGCTATGATAAGAGAGTTTATCTAGTGGTGGTTTTCTTCCATATATGGATTTGTAAGACCTGGAAAGGCATATGCCTTGTATCTGGCATTTTCTGTGCACAGCTTTGACACTGTCTTCCATGTCATTCACCTGAGTTTTGCTGGGTTTTGGTGGTGAGTGGCAATGCCATGAAACCAATACCTGGTTGTTTGTTTGTCTGGGTTTTTTAATATAAAAAAGGGCAAGCGAAGTAGCCTGTAGCCCGCTTCACAGAAGAAAAGGCACCATAGCCATATCTCTCTGGTTTTTCAAGCTGGTGCTGATAAATCTTTTCTCTCACTTCTGTTGCTATGGTGTTAGTTCTGTGCAAAAACAAACCTTTGGGTGATCATGTCAAATGCAAAGATCGTTTGGAGAGAGAGATGCTGAAATAGAAGGGAAGTAGGAGGACTCAAATTCCAGTTGATGACAAACAATGGATCAGTGTTTGTCTCAGCAGAGGGCCATCAGAAATTTTGCACTCTACTTTCACTGACTTCTGCTTGAGTCTGATACTCCACTTGGAAAGGCTTCTTTTTTCCCCCTCAAATCTTTTTTTTCCTCTTTTTATTCTACTTTTTTTTTTTCTTCTTAGTATATAAAGGGAAGGTGGATCTCTTCCAAATTCCACACAGCCCAGGAATATTTCCTTTCCGCAGCATGGCCCAGAACACAGAGAACTTATTCTTGCAAATGGTTTGATCTTCCAATACTGGATCAAATTTTGAAGGTTTATGTAGTTGAAATGTACCTGCTGTCCTTGTTGAACTAATTGAAATGGTCATTGAACTTCCTAACAGAGGAGCTGCCTTAGCGTGCTGTCATTTCTAGCATTGCTTTCTTGGTGAAGGGGAAGCAGAGCACTGTTACAGGGGACCCTTTTTAACACTTTCTGACATGCAAAGTAGGTGCATTTGCTTTCATTCTCAAAATACGCCAGTTGCTTTTAGCTGGCACAACTGTTGTGAAGAAGTTATCTTGCCCAGATGTTTTATGCTTCTGGAAAACACCATGCTGAAAATGCCTGGATATGCCTTGAAGGCTTATTTCTATTCTTGGGTCAAGGCTGAAAGGGACGACTGTTTTGTTGTTTTCTGAATGTTTCTGTGCAGATTGAGCTGCAAGTGCAGGAAGAATGTAGAGGGGTAACCAATCTCAAAGACTTATTTGCTTCTCACTATTTTTCAAACTGGAAGTCCTGAAAATGGGTTAATTCACATATTTGTACCTTGGCAACTGGGAACTTTCTGACCTAGTTAAATGGACCCTTTGTTTTGCAGTATCCTTCCAGATGTGATAGGCAGATGAAAAAGACCTCAGGAAAAGCAGTGTGGTCATCCGAGATTTCTTTTAAGGATATTAACTGATTTTTCTGGAACTTGGTTGCAGAAGTAGGTCATCTCCTTCCATGTCCTTAGCCAAGCTGCAGTTCACTTCGTTTTGCCTTAATTTTGCAGATACTTAGGCTTGCCCTTAGCCTTCATGCTGCGGTACCTGTGGGAGTAAAAATGTAAGTGCTACAACAGCCAGGCCTTCTGTGGACTGCCTCACCCAGCCACAGCTTACCGATCACCGAGCATCCACATCAAGTCTGTCTTGTTTGTCTTTACCATTGCATAATCTTCTCATGTAGAGAGTCTGCTGCCCACCTGTGAGCAGTGCCTCTGTTAGTCTCTGAGGAAGATAGATGCACAATATGTTTTCCAGTTGTATTAGAATCTACATAATACTTCAAAGATAGCACTAGAGCCTCAACTTGTGACTGTTAGTAGGAGCATATAGGAATGGGCAAGCAAAGGTGGTCTCTGTTGGGAAGAGTTGGCGGTCTTTTGGTTTGCTTTTGTGCCATAGATAACTTCAGTTATTCTGCTCAAGTAAGCCTAGCCCAGATAAGAGTGCCTACACAAGAAAAGCAATTTGGCTATATAGATGTTAGATTAGCAACTCGCAAATCATTATAAGGCTGCTAGATCTCTGCTGTTCTAGTTTTATTGGTGCTTGAGCTCCAGCCATCCTGTCTTATCGTTACCTTTCTTAAGGCACTCCTTAATTCAAAGCAGGGCCATTTCTGTAGGTTGGGAAATTTTATTAGGACAAAACTCAAGCTAATGAGACAGTGAAGGACCAGGCTTCTATCAAAACAGAGCATCAGCAGCTTCTTCAGCCCAGCCTTCCTTTCCGTCCTGTGCCCCCCACCCCCTTCTCTGCCAGAGTTGAAAAAAAGGATAGCAGCAGTGGAAAGGAGAATGCATGTAACTCTAAAATCAGATGCTAACTTTAGTTTAGTGAGGACACATCTGTCTTTCAAAGACGTTCCTGGTTTGAAGTTTACAAGGCTAAGTTGCCACTGATGCAGTAGATCTCACAATTGGTTGAAGAGCAGTGCTTGATAATGTGGCAGCTTTTGTGCCGTGGGCAGCTCAGTGTGTTGGCTAGAACACGAGCCAGTTCTGGTACTTACACTGTACAAATGTTCAAATCTGGTAAGTAGCTTCATGGGATCATTAAGTTTGGTAAGGACCTTAGGGGTTCATAATACATCGTCTTGATCAAAGCAGATTCAGCATTAAATTCAGACTGAGTTGCTTAGGACTTTGTCCAGTCAGGTCTCGAAAACCTTGAAGTATGGAGATCCTACAGCCTCTGTGGGACTGTGCTGCAACCAGGCTGTCCTTGTGGTGGAATTTTTTTTCCTGACTTAGTTGGAATCTCCACAGTTTTGGTTTATGTCCTGATAAATCTAAACCCTCACAATGACATTGGCCAGTTCTCTTAGTACCCTTGCATGCATCCCATCAGGTCCAGTAGACTTCTTTCCATTAAGATTTCCTCAAGAGATCCCTAACTCAGTCCTTTTCCAGTACAGGTGGTTCCTCTGCTCCTTGAACCCTGTCTTGGTACTGGGGACCAAGCAGTGTGACACATCGCCACCACTTTTGTGCCTTCCCGTGCTGTCTGGAGCAGAGTTTCTGCACACTCCACCCCAAATCCTTGTCCCCGATCCAGTTAACTGCCAAAGTCTGCTAGTGGGAGTGCTCTGGGAGCTGCACTCCTCCTTACCAGCTAAATAGCTGTCCCTGCAGCAGATGAATTTGCAAAGATGCCGAGTCATTGCTTTTCTTTTAACTGTATTACTGTCCTGGGTGCTGTTTTGTGCAATCCCAAAGGGCGAAGGGCACAGCAGACGTTCCTTTTATTAGTGGTGGTAATCTTGTTGGCTCATTTCTTTTGCATGTATGTGTAAGTACTGGAAAAGAGAGCTGAAGAGGGAAATGTTGGCTCAGGGTGGAGAAGCACAGGAAGGTGTTTGGATGAAGGGTGCTTGCCAATGACTTCACTGCTTTTTCATGGAATTAGATCTACACTGTTGAGAAATAAATGTCTGAGTAAAGTTTTCTGACATTCAGTGAAATGTAAATTCTCAGGGATTTGGGTAACACGAAAATAAAGGCAGCATGTAAAATAAATGCCTTCTGTGTGGCAGCAACACCTTGGACGGTGGCAGGGACAAGAAACTCAGATCCTCCATATAGTAATAAAAGGTTTCTCTCTGGTTCCTTCAGCTTGACCTCACCAAACCCATTGAAGATCAGGGCCCTTTGGATGTGATCATACATAAACTGACAGATGTCATCCTTGAAGCAGACCAGAATGACAGCCAGTCACTGGAGTTGGTTCACAGGTTCCAGGTAGGTGGTTCTTTCATAGTCCTTCTGCATTTCAAGCAGGAGGATGGTCTTGGTGCAGCAAATTCAATCTGTTTCCTGTGCAGTTGGTAGGGTTTGATGAAAAGAGCTCCCTGGCACACTGCTGCCCTGCTACTGATAGCCCAGCAAAAATAGTTTTGTCAGTTTAAAATGGACTTGCACCTTTGGATAGGTTTTATGTTGTATTGGTAAGGTTAGTAAGAACTGATTTCCCAGCAAATGTTGTCCTGATGTCATTCCAAGAGCAAGAGTGCTGTTCACAAAGAGGAACGGGTGTTTGCAGACTCCTTTACATGCATCTCTCCACAACAGAAGCCTAAATTAATTTGGCCCAGTTCTGTCTCGTCTTCCCAGTTCCTGGAACGCTAATTTCTGTAACACCAAGGTTACTGTGGGTGATTCTGTCCTCTAGTGCTGAGAATCCTGTTCTATTTTTTTTTTTTTTTCCCTCAAGTTTACATTGAAGGTCAGAAATATGCAGGGCATAGTGGTACAGAGAACTGTTTTCCCAAAGAATTCCTATCAGTAGTCTGAATGCCGATGAAAATGATAAAGCAACACCTCTATAATTTTAAATGGTGTTGCTTCTGGTGGATATCTTCGATCAAAGGCGTATTGTTCTCTTCTCTTTCACAGAGAAGCAAAATTAAAAAAGATATTTTCAGAATTTTATGTAATATGCTTATGTCAGGTGAAAAAATGGCTCAGACAAATTCTGCAATTTTGGCAACTTTGCTTTCTTGGAAAATGATGTTCTCTTTGCTCTGCTTAATGTTCTACAACTAGTAATGCAGAAAATATTTTACTATTCTCTTTCCTCTAGTTACAAAGCTTTTCTGCTTCCTTCGACCTGTGTATTACTTAAACACACATAGGAGACGAAAAGGTTTGACTTGTGGGTCTGGCCCTCTGGCACCAGTTCTCTGGATAGTAGATGACTATTCATCACTAGGTAGCACAGGCATCCCCTTCCCACAGCACTAGAAACTTGTAAATGTCCAGAGAAGCTTATGGAGAGATGGACTTCAGGGCCTTTCTGCTTGCAGTCTTTCCCTGTTTCAGATGTTAACTAGTTTGCCTTCACAATATACCCATTCTGTCGATGGGAAAAACTGATGACCAAAGAGGCAAAAGGGGACATGTGTTAAGTTGCTGGCAGCTGATTAAGACTCATGAGATTCCTCATTCCCAATTCTTAACGTTGTTGCGTGCATTCCTGAAGGCCAGGCTACATGAGGCACAGAGAGAGCAGCTCTGTGTAATACTGTGGCACCTCCCTTGTCCCCTGGAGAACATGCTGGTAGGGAACTTGTGCAAGCAGTTGTAGAACAACAGTTGGTGTGTAGCAGTACAATTAATATCTAAAACACCCTTCTTTTATTCCTAAGCAAGAACTCTTCAATGGATATGTAATATTTTTAGTAAGAATTCCAGCTAGTCAACTTACTGTATTTAATAGCTTAAGGTCACAAGCTGGTACTTTCTCAAGTACCGAAGTGAGGTCTGGAGGAAACAGTAGTAAGTACAGAGGATGCATTTTCCTAAAGCTGCATTTAACCACCAAGGTGAAGTTTGGTATGAAACAGGGTAGAGCACTCTGCAGCTAGAGCCTTAGCTTTGGCTGAGGACTTACCGGGCTGTTCTCGTGTCTCTGTGACAACTGCTGCACTGCTGGAAGGCTGGTAGAGGTAAAATGACCTGCTAAAGCTAAATCATTTACCCTGATAGATTTCTTAAAGTAATCATAATATGATACCTTGACATTATTCTGTGTACCTTTATTACCATTTAAATAACTTAATCCATTATTTTTGTATAGGTTAAATACTGAAGCTTTGTTTTTAAAGGTATTTAAGTTAGAAAATCTCCGTGAAAATATGATTTTTATCTAATGAGTTTGTGGAATAGATTCTGAGAGTGGTGAGAAAGAAGCAGTATATATGGATATATCCATCTGTAATTATGGATAAAATCAATTTATTCTTTAGCTCAGGGAATTGCTCTTTGTATCTTTTTTTTTGATGTGACGCATCGCCACCACTTTTGTGCTTACCGCTCTCCGTGTTTCCTGACCCAGCTCTTCTCTCCCATACTGCCAAGTTCATCTGTGTTAACATCACCTCCTCTGTCTCCTGTGCCTGAGTTTTTTGTTGGCAGTGTGGCGTTAATCTCATACAGCATGTACAGTAATGGGTGAGCTATCAGGTCATTGATTTGGACTGGGGATACTCTTTTTGTGACACGCTAACTGATGTGGAGAGGTGAGAATAGTCGTTGATCCCAGGGAGTCATGGAGAGTACCGACAGAGGTATTTAATACAGCAAGTCAAATTCTTTCTGTAGGATTTGCATAGTGATAAATGGATTTAAATACCTGCACAGCACAGGACCATTAAGTTACATTAGATATTTTTGCAGACCTGTCTGCTGCCTTCTAAGAATAACAGAGAACAAAAAGGGGAACAAGTTGGGCTGGAACAGGTTTGGATTACAGTAGAGTGAAACAGAAATAACTGTAATCCAGAGACTAGATGATAGGGTTGAAATTCAGTCTTCTGTCTGTTACCATTCCTGCTGTTTTGTTGCTGTAGAACGCTTAAGTCTTTCTGTGCCTCAGCTTACCACCATCCTTTCATAAATTGGTCTCTATTTCTTAATAATGGACTTCATAATTTTCCTGTAAATATCAGTATTCAAGCAAAAATAATACTGTGGTTCTTGTGAAGCTAATTTGTAGTAGGCTGATGGGAAGTTGAAACATTTTTTTATTTCAATAATACTGGAAATTTGGATTGTGTGTCAAGTGTTGGAGAAAGCAAAGGTATTGTTCACACATCTGGGGCATATGCTGCGTGTAAGTCAGCACCCTTTAATTGTCAGTAGGTCTATTAATCAATAAGCAAGTGGATCATTTAGAAAACCTCTCTCTACAGTAATGCGTACTCCATATATATTTTTCCAGTGCTCAAGTAGTAGAGACAGATGGAAGTGAGGATAAATTTCTGAGCAAGTCAGATGGAGAAGAAATAGTTCCCTGTCTCCTGACTTGATTGGTAAATACAGTTGAACTTTGTTCTACTAACAGTATGAACTGTATAAGAAGGAAATAAATAGGGTGAAAAGCACCCTATGGATAGAGAGCACTGTCTTACACCAGTGTCGTCTGTGCAGAGGACAGTGGTGAATTCTGCTCATGCTTTGAGGACTCCTCTACGTTTTCATCTTTGTTTCACATCCCTGTTGATGGTGGTTTTAGTCTTTTTTGAACACTCTGCCTAATTCCAGTTTAGCATTGCTGTGTTCACAGTGGCAAGCTGTGGCCAGGCATACTCTAGAAAGGCTGTTGCAGGGCTACGCTAAGAAACTTGTTTAATTCTTCTTGCGAAATGCTTGGATCCAGCTGACTGGTGCCTTCAAGGCCTTCATTTTTAGGAATATTAAATTTAACCGCAAATGAAAATAATAAAAAAGCCAAGAATGTTAGAGGAGAACTTGATGTTCTTTCTTCTCTCCTTGTCATTAGTTCTTGGTTGTACAGTAAACACTGTATTATCTAATATATCTATTCTTTTTGAGGATGCCATCTTCCTGCAAAGAAGTGCAATGTAATGCCTAAAGAATTAGAAAGGGATCCTGGAATGTGGGTTCAGTCACATGCTTTTCCACAGTTTCATTGCGTGATCTAGACCATCCTGTTTGCATCCCTAAGTTTTTGTTTCGCAAGCTGTAAATTAAAGTAAATGGTATTAGCTCCCTTTTGAGATTAATATGAGAAGCCCTTTAGGTCAACTCAGAATGGCTGTCATAAGGACTTGGGGTTTGTTTGTTTCTGTTTGGAGCTCTGGTATGAATTTGTCGTAGCTGTGATGACATCTGATTCACAGACCAAGTTACAATAGTCACACTGATATCTGATGATCTGTCTTTACAGATGGAGTGTTCTTTAGCATAGCCCAGTGGATGACTTGTCCACAATCATGTAGCTGAACTAGAATGTAGGTTTCCATTACTGGACTACACATATTTCTGACTGTGGGTATGGAATTATAATCTCACAGTATCTTCAAAACTCATTCATTAGAAAAAGGTCCTCTCCCAGTGCCTTCCAAACTGGGAGACGATCTTTTTCTAGTGAATGAGGTAGAGGGCAGGGACCCCTGTGAGCAGGCTTCTGAATGATACCTCTCCCCAGTAAACTAAGGCCTTGGACTGCTGGTTCTGCACATGTGACTGAGTTGTGCCACATCACTGGCATGCAGGAAACTTTCATTGTTGTAAAACATGTACCCAGGAACCAGCGGAGCACAGGAGAGGTCTATCAGCATTGAATTACATGCCAAAGTGTGTTTAAAGGTTATACTCTCATGTAATTTTGTATACAGGGCAGAAACTGGGAGGAAATGGCTGCCTGTCTCCATCTGTCCTGTATTATTTTTAAGATATTGAAAACTATTAGAAATTAAGAGAAGTATATTCCCTAGAAAAAACAAATTGTAAGAATCCATTGTATAAAGTGTGTGGGGTGGGGTGGTGGTTTTGTTGGTTTTTTTAAACTAAAATCAATGAGCAACTTAGAAAATGTAAAGTGACCACCTTGCAAGAGAGCTACTTATGCGTGTGTGATGTTGCATAAGCACTGTGGTATTTCTGGCACCAGCACACAAGTAGAAGTAGTGTGGTTCCCTTATTGTTCATTAAATTGACCGAAAAAGTTCTGATGATCTTAACCAGACAAAGAGTGCAAAATTCATGATGCTAATTTTCCTGCTATTGAATATAAATGTAATAGCAATATGATACCTGGCACCACTCTTACTGTTGGCTCCATAAAGCAGTCTTCCAGAAGCAGAGAGCAAGGCTACATTTATGACCTTTGTTAAGATTAACTTTTTTTCAGAGCTGTATTATAGAGGCCTTGACCATCTCATCTGCAAGAGCTGAGGAGGAAACTGGCTTCACATTTACATGAGTCTGTGTGCCTGCTCTCTGGAGTCTGTGATGAACCGATGTACAGTCTGATGGAGAGTGCTAATAGACTAGGAAGCCTCCTAGCATGCCCTTTTTGTCTTGCTGTTTAATGACTGTTCTCAATTGCCTTGTGAAAAATAATCGTTACAGGAGAGACTGGAAGTGGCAAGGAGGAGTTGCCTGTTGCCAGTGGGCTTTTTAGCTGCAGAAGACCTTTAGGGCTGAGCTTTCTGAGGTCTTCATGCTAGTTGGATGTGGTCTGGACTGCAGTTTCTCAGGACAGTATTGGTGGGTGCCAACTGTTCTCCACTGCATTGAAGATCAGTGATGAGGGCCTAGTGATCTCATCCAAAGCCAAAATGAAGCCTGCATGCAGCATCTAGTGTAGTGTATGAAGTGCAAAGTAGAGAAATCTTTCCATTTGCTTAGTAGGATTTTCATAGAATCATAGAATAGTTTGGATTGGAAGGGACCTTTAAAGGTCATTTAGTCCAGCCCCCCCGCCATGGGCAGGGACATCTTCAACTAGATCAGGTTGCTCAGAGCCCTGTTCAACCTGACCTTGAATGTTTCCAGGGATGGGGCATCTACCACCTCCCTGGGCAACCTGTTCCAATGTTTCACCACCCCCATTGTAAAAAATTTCTTCCTTGTATCTAGTCTAAATCTACCCTCTTTTAGTCTAAAACCATTCCCCCTTGTCCTGTCGCAACAGGTCCTGCTAAAAAGTTTGTCCCCATCTTTCTTATAAGCCCCTTTTAAGTGCTGAAAGGCCGCAGTAAGGTCTTCCCGAAGCTTTCTCTTCTCCAGGCTGAACAACCCCAACTCTCTCACCTTTCTTCATGGGAGAGATGTTCCATCCCTCTCATCATTTTTGTGGCCCTCCTCTAGACCTGCTCCAACAGGTCCATGTCTTTCCTGTACTGAGGGCTCCAGAGCTGGACGCAGTACTGCAGGTGGGGTCTCACCAGAGCAGAGTAGAGGGGCAGAATCACCACCCTTGACCTGCTGGCCACGCTTCTTTTGGTGCAGCCCAGGATATTGTTGGCCTTCTGGGCTGCGAGCACACATTGTTGGCTCATGTCCAGCTTTTCATCCATCAGTACCAAGTCCTTCTCGGCAGGGCTGCTCTCAATTCCTTCATCTCCCAGCCTGTACTGATGCCGGGGGTTGCTCTGACCCAGGTGCAGGACCCTGCATTTGGCCTTGTTGAACCTCATGAGGTTTTGGAGGTGATGATTATTTGTAGAGATGATGATTAGTCTCCCTTCCTACCCACTGTAACACTGGGCTGAACTGATTCAACATAGTTTATTTGTTGTCTAGCAAAAAAATATGCAGTCCTTGGTGGTTCCTTCTTGACCAGAGGAACATGGAGAGAAGTCAAGTGGGAAGAGGCATGGTCCAAAGGGTCCCTTTCACTTGCTGATGCTCCAGTTCCTGTCTTCTTGGTAAGAAAGAGAACCAAACTACTCTAGTTCCTGCCTTCCAGACAAAGTTTATGACTTTAGAAAGTGAGTATGTTTTGGCTTGTGTAAGACATTGACTGGTGAATCTTTGTTATGCTCTGATTAGAGCAAAATACTCTCTGAGCAGCTGCCTGTCATAGAATAGAATCATTGAATCGTTTAGGTTGGAAAAGACCTTTAAGATTGTCAAGTCCAACTGTTAATCTAGCACTGCAAAGTCCACCCACTAAATCATGTCCCTAAGCATGACATCTACACGTCTTTTAAATACCTCCTGTCATAGCTGTACAGGGGCTTGAGTAGCTTCGTTCATCGCAGCTTCATACTAGTCTGTTCCATTCAAAGTGATTGCTCAAGTGATGGAAAATCAATAGGGTTATTAATTTGTCTTTCAGAGCTTTTTCTGAACAGGTTCTCTTTGCATTAGCCTTCTTAAAAATGTAGATCAGAAGCAGGTTTTATGCCTAGGCTTCTGCTATCAGGTTGATGAAAATTTAAAGTATTTCCTTCCTCCTGCCCTCCAACTGTTGACTCTCCCACTCTGACGTTGTCCAGGAAGCATTCTATTCTTGATTCAGAAGCTTCCTTAGAAGGGTTTGGGACTGAGAGGAAGGAAGATTAGGGAGGTGTTTTGGAAGGGAAGGAGTTAGGGGATTGCTCTTGCTTGGAAGGGGAGAAGTGCATTGTTCTTGCTGCGCTGATTGCTTTCTTCAGAAGTCTCAGCTGCAAGAAGGGGATTTGGGTACGTACTCGTGGAGATTATGCCAGTGGATTTTTAATGCTGTTTTTTTGTTTGTGGGTTTTTTTTTTTCTTTTAAAAGATACTAGCCCACTCTGTTCCTGGTTTTCAGGTTTGTACTCTGAAAATACTTGCACATTTCAAATTTCTTTTCACGTGCTCTGCTGAGAAAAGGCAAGTGAAAAATCAAAGGAAACTGTCAAATCTTAGTAATTTTTGTTCTTACTGGGGGGACGAGGTGAGACACAAAGTTGAAATGGTCTGTTTGCACCTGAATTCACAGGCCAATACCTAKGTGTTTCCCATCTGAAAAATAATTCTGTCTTATATTTGTTGCAAGAGCTTCATAAGCAGGCAAAATTAACTAAAAATTTGTCATTCAAGTGCTAACTGGTAGGGTAGCTTCCTGTGTGTAGGTATTTGCAAAATGAAGCAGTGGTGGACTTTTGAAGGCAAAACAGTGAAGCTGAGTACTCAAAGTTGTTTTGAGATGTACAGTGAATAGAAACGTAACTGAGAAGATCTGTCCCCACTTCCCCTTGCCACCCGCCTCATCCCTCCCAACCACTACAGGAATCTCTCTTAGATTTAGAGACAAACAATTTTGAAATGAGTGTTTGTTCAATATCCAACTTGCCTACCTTTCCTTTTGGAAAGAGGTGTCCGTGAAAAGAGACTGTCACAGCCCAAGACAACAAAAAGTAACTTTTAAGTCTGAATCTGATGCAGACTCTTTAGACAAGCTTGTGTCTGTCTTCACATCTGTTTCCCCCTTGGAAAATGTCGGTCTGTTGTTACAAGTGGTCATCTTCATGTTTCTGTACATGGGAAAACACAAATCCAAATGCTGTTATTGTTTCATTTGCTAACTTTTTTTTTAATATGGAATTTTTGTTTAATATTAAACAAAACATTATAGAATTTTTATTACTTAGTAATAAAATCAAGTCAATGAGTCAGTGAATCTCTCTTATCATCTAATGACCTAATATTTGCAGTAGATACTGTATCAACTTTCTGTTAAAATATAAAAAAGAAATAAAATTACAAACAACTCTATTCTCATCTATACACAGGCTTCTCAAGAAAAGTTTTTTTTTTTTAAATCTCTGGGTTATATCCAGGGGTGTTTAGTAGTGAACATGAAATACTTGGTCTCTCTTTGATTTCAAGTTTCATTGCTGGCCTTCTGCCAGTAACAGGGCTGGTACAGAGCATGACTGAATGCCAAGCCTGGAATACAAACAAAGGAGGATCTGCTAAAAGTCCTTGTTCTTCTTGTTTACTTTTATTATGTCAAAGATTAGAAAGAGGAAAACATAGACATTATCTAGGTCAAGCTGAACTGCAGCCCAAGGACCGAGCCCTTTCAAAATATTGTTGGGAAGCCTAAATATCCCCCAGATTGTTGCCAGGGTTGTTGGAGTCTGCTGTTGGATACCAGTCTTTGGTAAATCCACCAAAGGAGAGTGCAGAGTTGTTTTGTTGGAATGACCAGAGAAGATTTGAACATTCAGGGTTGAAAGGTTGTGCTGTACTGAAAGCTATCTCTTGGCTTCAGTGTTTCTCTTTTCCTTCTGCAACTGCTCCATTTTCAAGTTCCTATCTATAGTAGCTCATCTGCTATCAAAATTCTTAGACACAACCCCTTCATGTTCATCCAGATACGTATTTCTGCTAGTGGAGCCATTCTGTGGCATGGGAAGAGTGCTGCTGCTAAGGCTACATCAAGAGTTTTCCAATCTCTTGAGTGATCTTCACAGTTATATATTTAGGAAAACGTGATGCCTCAGTGTGCAGCAGTTCCTACTATAGAATCAAAGTTTAAAAAAGGTTTCACATCGGCTACCATAATTGTTCCTATGAAGCTAACAAAATTGATTTTTCCTATTGTAATTTCCTGTTGTGGGGAATTGGTATTAAGGTTTGGATTTTTAAATTATTTATTTATCTTAAGTAGTTTTCTGTGCATAGATATTGGAACTCTTTGTTTTGCATGTGCTGGTGGTGTATTGGTGTGAGGTGTGGGAGACTGGGAAGGTGTTGGCAGCATACATGCCCAAGGGGAGGCTGGGTGATGAGCTTTGGGGATCCTGGTGCAGCTTGATGGTTCTGTTTTTGAATGCAGAGTTAATGCTTTGTGATGGAAATACAAGCAGCACACAATACTGTGAGAAGAGATGCAGAGTTATCAGGACTTGAGTGCATTCTGATGCTCCTGTCCCCTAAACAGCTTCAGCAGTTAACCATTAGCTGTGTTCAGATAGAGATGCCCTGGAAAAATACATTGACCTTGTTCTGCATTGACAGACTCCTTTGCTTCAAAGGTGAGGCCGTTTCTGGATTCAGTTAAAATGAGAGATCTGTAGCCCATCCCCAGATTAGCTCTAGAAGACACTTACTTCAGGTCCCAGGCATTTCCTTTACTCAGATGATGCAGATCTTCACTGCTCTGCTAACAGTCTCTGAGTTTTGCCATTCCTGTGCCCACTGGCTGACTGAGTACCTAAGCCTGTAAATGGAGAAGAGCTGGAGAATAGTGCCTGAAATAAGTTTGATGCTGAGAAATTTCCTTGTTTTATAAAGAAGGCTCTTGCTCAGGCTCCTCTATGTGTGTGTGAAGGGGCTGTCACCTTACACTCAGTGCAATTCTTCTCAACATTAGAGCAGTTTGTTAGTCCTCCAGACTCTAAATGGCTTCTGGAAAACAGCCCCCACCTCCTTCATCTTCATTGGTTATTTCATGTTTGCCTCACAGAGCTTTTTGGAGGCTCCTTAAGGCAACAGGATGAGAAATCAGTCACTGGAAAGTCAGCTAAGATGCTCCCTTCTGTTGACACGTTGCCTGGTGTAGAATGGCCTTGGGATCATGCCTTCATTCCTGTTAAACTTCATTATGCTGTATCAAGCTTACTGCTTGGGTGATCTTTTAATATGGTTTAAAGCTATTATCATTATAACTAAAGCACTGTGAAGTTCCTTACAGAAAGCATAAAAAAGCAAGGCTCCCTCTGGAAATACTTAGAGTAACGTAAGCCAAAATAACAAGTGGAACACACCTAACCCAGGGAAGTGAGGATAGTCCTCAATGCCAAGGTGAGCATCAGGAAGATTTGGGAAGGTGCACAAGGAGCTAGGAGAGGGAAAAATCATTCCCTCCTTGGAGGGGAGTGAAAGGGATGGAGGCCACTGACAGGGTGAATGTGTGTATGAGGGGAAGGATTAGTATGTACAGAGTAGGGGCTGGGTCAGGATGGAAGTATAGGGAGCTTGAATTCAAGGTGGAACCAGAGACTGTTCAAGGCAGAGGGGTGGGTGGTCACCACAGTGTGAAAGAAAGAGCTAGTACACGCATCAGAAACGCCACAGGACATTTGCTGTCAAATCTCGCTGAGGTCATGTTTCGGAGCTGTGGCTTGCTCAGCCTGGTTACCGTGCATACTTACCCACCACCCCACCAGGGTATTGGCTGTCTGTAATGTGCTCATCCACTCCTCGTGCTCGTGAACATGCACACTGTGGTAGCTCCCTATCCTTTAAGCTGAGGCATAGAGGGGCTAAAAGAGCTGCCTTGTTATGCTTTAGATATGTTGAGATACTTGAGTACAGTTTTATCATCAGCAAGTTTAAGCTAATGCCCTAATCACTGGATCATCCTAGCTCCACAAGGTGTCTTCCGGTGCTACGTAAAAGGGCATGCATGCATAGACACACGTAAGTGTTCAAGATGCATTAGGTAACAAGTTACTCTATCTCTCTGTATTTGAAAGCTGACTGCTCTGCTTGAGACCCTGGAAGTACTGTGGGCAGGAGGCTCATGAAAACTGTTCTCTGTATGTTCTGGGTATTAATGACTGCATATGAACCCAGCTTCTGCTCCAGTGAGCCAAAGAGGCTTTTTATCCAGGCTATGCTGCAAGGGTGAGACGACAGCTGGGTCTGACAGTCTTGATGACTGACTGTGCAAAAGGCTCTGTCCCTTACTTTTCCCAAGTGGCAGCAAGGTTGAGMATATCTTTGGGGAATTCACTCTTTGTGTTCTGCAGGGATTATTAAATATGTCAGACACACGTATTGCCACTGAAGGATGCCTCATGCCCTGTGAAGGAAAGCTACTTGTGTGCTGTGAGTGATGCAGTGGGTTCATTAAACCCCAATGCAGATCCTCTTAACCTCAAAAGAATAATCCCCTTTTAGCAAGCCATCAGTTCAGACTATGTAGTCAGCAGAAAGCAACAGTTTGCCAATGCTCGGAGGACTGGGGGGAGGAAGTCTGCTTCCCCAGTCAATGTCTGGAGCGAAATCACTTGCTGGGAACAGATGATGCCATTCTTTTCTCTCCAGCTCAGTATCCAGCAAAGTGCATCTGCTGAGGCCACCTCATCATGCTCCTAAGTATCTTCTGGAGTATGTCTGAAGTAACCAACTTAAGGAGGTAGGACTTCATGGAAGTCCATTACCTGCAGGAGAATTTACCATGCGTTTCCATGAACAGATTTAAAGAAAGGAGTGGAAACGTAAAGATGGCTTTGGGAAGTTGGCTGAAACAAAGGCGGATGCTAACTTCGGAAATCTTTGTCTGATTCTGGATAGGGTAAGATGGATGCTTATTTGTCCTGTTGACTTTATGGGGCCAGGTTGGGGCAATGGTGAAGGAACTTGGCTTCTGTTCTGAGAAACAGAAGGAAGTTTTTTTGGGTTTGCAAGGGCAATACCTGGCAGCTGTGTCTGTGTTCATGGCCAAGATGCAGTAGTGCAGTCGTCACCTCAGGGAATGGAGAACTGAGTTCCCAAGATAAAGATCCATGAAAACATTAACTTTGCTTTGTTCTTGTAGTCAGGAGAGGAGAGTATGAACTTGGAGAAGTAGCAAGATAGATGCTTTCAAAACTCGATGAAGACACAGTGAAGCAGCAATCTCTTCAGCTCTGCCAAAAAAAATTCCAGCCCTTATCGTCCAGCTCTTAACACTGTCTTCAGCCCAGCTAGAGGACAGCAATAATAACAACATTAAAGAACCCAGATGTAGCTCTGAGCTTAGTTCGGACAGTTGTGATGTTCACATGCAGTAATTCAATGCAAGGCTGACCCCAAGATAGCAGTGTGTCATCTTTCTTCTCTTAATTGCTTTTCTCAGCCCTGCTCACAGCTGTTACTGTGGCACTTTGCCACTGGCTCCCTTCTGAGTTTATGTGGTTGCAGCGCAGGTTTCACTGCTGGTGGTGAGTCCACAGGAGAAAATTGCCATCCTAAAGCAGTTAGCTGTCAGATTTGTGTTTGTATCAAATGTCAATGTCTAGACTGTCTGGTGACTTCCTGCATTGCCAATGTCCATTTGCCCCCCCTTGAAGAGAGGCTGGACATTGGGGTTCTTAATGTTGTCTGTTCTCTTTCCCTATCTCACTATTTTTCCACACTCTTCGGCCAACCTAATGCAGTTGTTTGTTGTTTTTTTTTTGTTTGTTTGTTTTTTTGTTTTTTTTTTTTTTTTCCCCCCTATGTGTTTGTTTTGCAGGAGTATATTGATGCTCATCCAGAAACCATTATCCTGGACCCTCTTCCGGCAATTCGTACACTTCTGGACCGATCCAAGTCTTATGAGCTAATTCGGCAAATAGAGGCATACATGCAAGGTAGGCCAACACCTGCTCTCCCTGAAGGCTTTTATTGTGACTCTAGAGAAGCAGCTGGCTTCTGGAGGCTGATTGTGAGGTTTGAAGTAGTGGTTTTGGGCCCCTTGTATTCTGTCACTCCATGGGAGCACAAACACTGAAGCGTTCCTGTGTCACAGGATTGCCCTCTGGAATCCCATGCTCTTCTTTTTCCGTGTATACAAAGGAGGTTTGAATCTGGTTAAAAATACGATGTGGATTTAATGGGGAGCATATTTACTACAGTGAGCACTCCTAGAAATCTTCTGGAAAACATTGTCTTTTTGTGCCTGCTGTTAAATTGAAATGACTGTACAAACTTAGCAGCTTGTCAGAAGAATCCTGAGGCCTGAATTTGGGGGAGATTTATGGAAGAAGAAAAATTGCTTTTGGAAAGAACTGAAGGAAATTAAATTGTAAATAGAGCTAATATCTTTGAGAAGCACTGGAAGCCTATTGCACAAGTTAATTGCTAGGAGGAACATAAATGTGCTTCTGGTGTTGGCTAGTTACCTGACATAGACTGTTGCCTTCAATTGGCATCATTTGAGTTGTATTCCCATGTTCAGAAGTCATGCCTTTTCAACCAGAATAATTCTAGTATCTTATAATTTTAACCATTGTAACTGTTGGGTTAAGTTAGTCTCTCATTCCTAACTAACTTTCATGTGTTAGATGACTACACTTGGGGGAAATTGCGTTGCTGAACTATGTTCTAATGGGGTGTTACTGGAATTACCATTGTGATTGTGTTATCACTATCTTGATGGGCAGATAAGAAGCTCGTCAATTTGGTTTTTATAGTTGTGGATTTATAGACATACTGTTTGCATCTGACCTGCCTGACCCCATCGGCAGTGTCTATGTAAAAATAAGACTAATAGTTCGCAGCACTCTCCCTTGTCTTTTGGCATCTCTTTAGGAGAAAATGTTCAATTAGTTTAAAAGGATTTTGTTTTGGAGTGGTTATTGCTGTTTGTGAGTGGGAGAGATGTGCTGAAGGAAACCTATGCTCTGAGGAAATGGTTGGGATTTTATTCTAGCAGTGGAGAGATTCAGTAGGGTGTTTTTTTTTTCTTAAATTGCTATCGGTATTATTATTGTTAACTATGAGAACAATATGTTCGGGAGAGCATCCAATTTTTCCAAGTAGTTTGTCTTGTGCGTATTTCAACCTCCTCTGGTCAAACTGATGAGGAAAAGGAATAAATGCTTAAGGAGGAAAAAGAAAAAAGTAGGTTTGTGTTCAGTTAAAACTGACACTTTAAAGAGAAGCTGTTAATAAAGTTGAGGAATGAGGTAAGGAAAAGCTTCACCTGTTCTCACTGGCCGCTGCAGTGTTAGGTGACCATATTTCCCCTGTCCCTGTGTCCCCCTGTGCCCCCCCCATCTTATCTTATTTCTGTCTCATCATCAGAAACGTCATGACAGAGACCTTGAACCAACTTTGTATTCAGCAGGGGAAATCTCAGGAGAGCTGAGTAATTGGCTAACTTCTCTTTCTGGCCTAAGTAGATCAGCCTCTGTATTCCCGCACATAGTGATCTGCAGTGAGAAATTCGGGATACCAAAAAAGTTACATCCCTCTAGACGGTGTGGTGGTTTTTTCCCACCCCCTCCTTATTTTCTCCTGCTAAATTGTGTTTTCTACTTTGCAGCTGTCATGTCATATCCCAAGGCCATGAGCACTTAAAAAACTCAAACAAGTAGTAATACATCTGTGAATAGCATGAGGTCTTAAGAGCCACATCGTTTTTGTTCTGGAATTTCAAAATGGAGGTCACCTCCAGGAAAATAGTATCCTAGTCTTTAGCTGTAACTAGAGAGCCCAGTTTATCACAAGATACAAAATTGATGTGATAGGTAAAATTCAGTGCAAGGGATTATCTCTTCCAAAGGAATGCCATAAACTCTGGAGGGTTGAGTATGTGTGTAAGGAGAAATCTTCTGCTGTTGAAAGTCTTTCAAAAGAAAATTCAGTGTTTGTTTACAGACCAGTTTTGGGTTCAGGTGATCATTACCTCCGTTTGAATTATGTTTTAAAGTAACTATAAATGAAGTATAGCCTTTATTTATGATCTTCACTTCACACTTCATTTCAACCCTGTAGACCTTACAAGAACTGTATAAAGGGAGGATGACCGTGTGCTCTGGTGACTCTAGTTTGTACGGTGCTGAATCCTCCTCCCTCTGTGTTGCCTGCACCTTTGAAAATGGCAGATGTTGCTGAGGTGTCTGCATTCTGCAGTAGTAGGGCCCCATGTTCTATAACAGCTTGATTTTAAATGTAATTATCTTTCAGATGTCCAAGTTAATGCCTTGCCTGTCCTTTTGACAGTGAATTCTCCATGCTTCCTGAAAAAGGGAATCCCTATTTGAAGTGTATAAAACTGGGCATCTGGACATTGTTAGACTTTCTGAAAGTCCTGTAACTTGCTCTTTATTAAGTCAAGTGTCTGAGTGATAAGTACTTTGATCCAGCCTCATGAGGATGGGTTGGAAAGACGCTGTGTGGCACAATCTTTGTCTCTGCTACCACAGTCTGTGGCCACTAAAGGAACTGAGGTGGAGAAGAACTAGTAACTAGTCAAGAGGTGTACATGCAGTCTAGGGGAAAGCATGGGATTGAACCTGGACTTCCAATGTCCTAGACTGACACTGTAACCATTCAGTCCGTGTGGAAATACGAGGTTCACAGATTTGCAGAATCATTGAGGTTGGAAGAGACCTCTTGAGGTCACATAGTCCAACTCCCTGCTCAAAGCAGGATCCTGTAGAGCAGGTTCCCCAGGTCCATGTCCGGTTGGGTTTTGTATACCTCCACGGATGGAGACTGCACAATCTTTCTGGGCATCCTACTCCAGGATTCACCTTGAACCTGGTATGCTAGCATGCAACTAACAGTTGCTGAGGTGACTTGCAGAGATTGTTATTTTCTTCAGTATATATAGTGGTATCTCCCTTGGAAGGAGGTGGGACTCTCTTCTACAAAAAAATTCCTGGCGCTGGTTCTGACTTGTTGCGTGACCCTGGGCACAGCATGTCACCTCTGTGTGGCTCTTCCTTCTCTTGACACTCATTTGCCWGTCTCTTCTCTTTAGATGCCACGTTTTTCTGGGCAGGAACCTCTTTTCCAGATATACATACACATACTCTGATATAGCGAGTCTCTGATGCCAAGCAATCTGTGTAGGTATTGTTTTAACAGAAATTGTAGATCTGTTGTTGAGTAGAAAACTGGGTATTTACAATTCAATGCCAAAGTAGGTAGTCTGTTTTTATCTTCTGAAGTTATGGAGCATGTACATTGCTGGAGTGGTGCATACTCAGAACTTCTCAAAATCAGGCCACCCAGTTAAAAGTGCCTGAAAATAGCTGTATATACATAGCTCTAGGCATTCACCTTTTGAAACTGTGGACACTACTCTGTGGCCTACTTTTCATAGCAGTTTTGGTCAGAGGTGGGGGAGAAGAATAGTCATGCAGGTCAACTTCAGGCACCTGTATCTGTATTTGAAGCTCCTATTAAAATGAAGGGAAAAATCTAGCTTTAATTTAGAGGCTCTAAATCACGCACCTGAGGCTCACTTGTTTATGTAGGTACGTATCAGTAAAGCATCTAAGTTAGAGGACTGATGTTAGCTACTGCAAATAGCCGCACCAGTTTTTGGATGCAAAAGTCTCCCTTGTTGATTGTATGCTCTCTTTCCACCAAGAATGCATGCAAACAGATGTCTCATTACCTCGTTCCAGGTGTGGTGCGTGTTCACTCACTGCATTTTAATTTCTGTCTGAAAACTAGTGTATAGGTGTGGAGGGAATTAATTGGAATGGAATTAATATTCTCTGTGACTGGAAGGATTTTGTCCAAAGCGCATCAGCACACAGCATCATTGCACGTGGTGGTGCTCTGTACCCCGGCTGTCAGCACTTGGTAGGTCTCAGCCCTGCTCTGTCAAACTGGAAAGACTCTGGGACTTTTGACCCATGGAGGTGTCACCTGCCATCTTTCTCATAAAAGCTCATTCATTCATCTAGGAGGGGGTTGACAGAGGGACACGGACATGTTGGTGTTATAATAAACAAGCCCTGGCTTTGAAATTTAAAGTAGACAGTTGCTTCCAAAGGTCTAATCCTGTGCTGAGAGAGGTGGCAGGAAAAGAAAGTGGGAAGCCCCAAAGGGAGCCTGGAATCTTCTCTCTTGTACTGTTTCTTGCTCTTGTTAAGGTAGTTTACAAAAGGATTTTCTAAGGTAAGAAGGCTGAAAGTTAGCCTTTCATAAACACAAAATATGAACCGACTCTCCTTTCCCTTCTTGCCTCCAATCCCCCTTCCCAGGTTTTCATTATTTTGAGCTGTGAGCTCTGTCCCAGCATAGGTAGGAGGGACCAGAGAGCTGGGGGCCCCTGTGGAAGTGGTGGTCACAGTCCCTGTTCTTGCAACCAGGAGTGGCAGTCTGCTGGCCTGCTGCTTCTGGCCTGCTAAGATACATCAGCTTGGTATTGTTCAAGCTGACTCTGCAGTCCAGCACAGACACAAAGCCCAGAGAACAACATAGAAAACATTTTTATTGTTTTGTCTTACAGTGTGCCAGCCAGAACTCCTTGAACCAACAATCTCCATCTTCGATCCTAGTAGCCTTGGTGGTCACTGAACTTTCAAAATAAGCCTGTCTGTAAAATTCAGATGTTACTTTTGGGTGTACTTAGGTTTAATCTTTAAATCTTGAGTGGTTTTGTGGCCAGCCATGGGGAATCTGCATCCCACTTTCAGTCTCCTTTGCTTATCTGAATCTAAAAAGAAACAAGGCTGGACCTTCTATCCATTTATTGCATACCAGTGTTGGAAACTTTTGGTTTACAACTACATGCATCATTTCAAAGCATTTGTGTACTTGATAAAGCTGAAAACGTGGGAAAGTTTATAGCAATTTAAGCAAGAGCTTCTATGAATTTTGTGTTTCGGGCTTGGGTGGATCTGAAGAATGACCGAATCTGCTTTTATGGGGTAGAGATATAAGCCATGACTGCAGTCCATTGTCATGGGGCATTCCTAAGACATCTCCAATTTGGGTTTTAAGAACAGAACATAGGTAATTCTTGAGGATTATTCTCTCTCTAGAATTGGGAAAGGAAGAGCAGGGATTCTTCTTGTCATGAGGAAGTCTTCACTGAATAAAGCAGATGTTTTAAATTCCAGCACAGTTGTGTTTCAAGTCATTCTGATCTTCTTGAGCAGAAATTTCCTTGGCTGGCATCCAACAAGACAAGATACTTTTCCCAAGTATCTGGGTGCTAGAAAAAGTTAGGAAGGGACAATGCAAGATAAATTGCTCACAATATCAATGTAAAACTTAACTGGGAATAATTGTTGCAGCAAGTGTCTTTTTCCCTCATGTTTCTACTCATATTGTCATAAGATCAGAGGTCAAGAAATAAGTCTTGAAAAATAGGACTTTTCATCTGAATTGGAAACCAGGACTGAGCTGGTAGAACATTATTCCAGTTGTGGCATGATGTGTTCGTGTCACTTTTGCTGCTGAAGAAGCAGTTTATTGTAAGATGTGTTACAGTAGTCTAGCGTGGACAAGAAAAGTAGCATCCCTCACATTTCCTCAGACAAGTATTTAGCCAACATGTGAGACCCCTGGTTAGAATCTAATCTCTCCTCATGAAGAGTCCAACAGGACCTTAAGGCTTTGTCAGGGTAGCATGGGATAACAGTACCAGAGAGACTGATGACAAGGATGCTTTCCTTTACCAGGGATGGTAAGGCCATGTTGCTTCAGTTGCCTTCAGACCTTCTGGCCTATTAGAGTTCTTCAAAGCTATCAGCTCAAGATTGGATAGCTGGATACAAGTCAGCACATTGAAATAACTTTCAAAAAGAAAAGAAAAATCACTCCTTTGAGGGCAGATGTTAAGTAAACTGAAGCATCAGAAAGTGCGAGACAGAGACCAAAGACAGAGAGAAATAAACTGCTTTCAGTGCGGCAAGTCAAGCATCCTGTACTGGTGATGTTCCAGGACATTGATTAATAACTCTGGAAAAGGCAGATGAACACAGGATGACAAATTTCTCAGATAAATCCAAATTGTTTAGTTTTTTCAAGGCAATGGGGGAGACAGCAGCATCAGATGGGTCTACCAAAAGTCAGTGAATAGTCAGCATGATGACAGATTCAGTTTATTGCAGTCTCTTGGGCCCATAAAGAAATAATACGGGCAGCTCATAGATTGTTAATTTCTACATTGACTCACGGCTCAGGAAAGACCTTGGCGTCACACTGGGTAGCTCACTGGAAACTTCTGCCCTCTCTACCTCAGTAGTCAAAAGGGAACATGCCAACAGAACCAAACAAAAAGATTATGGTGGCCAAAAATAGCATTGAAGTTACGGAGCATACAGTTATGGAAATAAAGTGCTTTCTTTCCACAGAAGACTGTTTTCAGTTCTGCTTTCCTAAATTTAAAAATACGCATTAGAAATGAAAGGAATCCTGGAGAAAAGGGACATAATCGGTGCAAAGAGACAGCCACACAAGGGGAAAGTGAGATCAACCTGGGACTAGCAGAGATGGAACAAAACGTGAGCAAACAAAATATGAATAAATGGAGAAACCTTCTCCTTTTTCTCTTTCCTACCATGTCAGAGTAGAGTTCCACTGAATATCTGTGCAGTTGCCATAAAATATCAACTAAGGTCATAGCTGGACTCCAAAAGGTAGGAAACATTCACAGTTAGGTTTAGAAGGTTTACAAACCATCGTGCTTTGGGGTATATGGTATTGACTGGTGGGTGTTAGAAAGAAAATCCATTTATGAACTCTGAACTCAGAATATGTTGGGAGACAGTATATATTCCCTTTCCTCTGATTTAAAATCCACTGCCAAGTAGCAGAAACGGGGATGGCACAATATAAGCTGAACTGTGGTCCTCATTTGGTTTGGTAGTTCCTGTGTTCAGTTCTCATTGCCCAGGAAGCAGGAATGCCTGAAAATGCAGTGATGCTTTAAAGCATTTTCTAGTTCTACATAAATTTTAAACCTGGTACAAGTAGTAATATTTTGGCACTCTTAGGGTCTTGTGAATAAAGTCTTGGGATTTTATATTAACTATTATGAGCACTCCACTTGTTAAATGGGAACCTCAAATACAGCCTGACGTGTTAAAGCTGTTATTCTTTCAGAAATATAGCTGGATGATGTGTTTATGAGTATTTTTTCTTTGATAGCTCTCTCTTCCACTGTGTTAAAGCCCCCACAAAAAATCCCTGTCGAGCAAGGCAAGGGGGGTGTGCATGAGGGGCAGAACAGTGGCACTGTGGGGCAGGCACTTGTAATACATGACAGGGACTTAATGGTACTGCACACCCTTGAAGGAGTTTGTCTGTTAGCTCTTGTCCTACTAGAGGATCAAGGAGATTGTCCTCCAGATCATGCTGGTGCATTGTCTGGGGCAGGGCGTTACTTAGCACACTGGGACTTCTCAACTTTTAAAACTTTTTGTTTCATTTCCTTCCTTGCTGCCTGGCACAATCATGAGGAAGACTGACCGACTGCAAAATTTATCTCCCACGTAAATATGAAAATGATTGAACAGATAGTGCTTCACAGGTCTCACCCTCCTGCCCACCCTAACAAGCCTGCTCCATGATCAGAATAGCTGCAGCTTTTCCCCCCTTGCTGCAGCTCAGCTGCTTTAGTGTCTGCCGGGGCAAGGAGGGAAGTGAGCGCTCAGCTGTTACTGAGCGCATTAACTTTAGATGCGGCATTGGGATTCCTACATGAGGGAGTGTTCATATTCCAGGTCCTTCTTAACCAGCTTGAGGAGGCCATGGAGGTGTTTGCTGTGTCTCTGATTGAGTGCCAGTGAGGAGCCAGCAGTGAAATCTATTCTGCAGGGATGCAAAGTGTCAGTCTTGCAGACATCTACCCACCACGTGTCTTTACTGACAAAGGGTGTATGAATATTCTGAATGAGGTTCTTCTCTTGACTGAGAGATGCTAAACATATTATGAAAGCGGTAGAAGATGTTAACATTCAGGAAGAGCTTTGTCCTTTCTGATTTATATTTTATTAATGTTTGAAGGTCCACTAAGACCTTGATCCTGTGGGAAAGTTCAACTTCACTGAAGCGATTTCTTCACTTAAAACTGAGAGCTTGTCAACACACCAGCAACTAAGTAAGCTGGTGTGATAAAATAAGATGCACACCCGGGTGAGTAGTAGGGACACTGAATTTGAGCCCCATCCTGTGCTAAGTCCTGGTTTATGTGTAATACCTGTAGTCAACATGCAGCATTGCAGGCAAGGCATATGTTAAGGGAATTTCTGAACTCTGCCAGAATACAGCACTGAGATTTTGGGGTCTGTAATGCCACTGCAGTTTCATTGCAGCCAAATCTGCAGGGATACTTAAATTTTTCAAATAGTCCAGTTTGACTTGCCTTACCTGCTGTTTCTGAAGAAGTGCAGCACATAGAGCCTCAGGGCCAGGAACCAGGCATTTTTGATCTCTGTTGTTGAGATTCAGGGCATTGGTGACAGCCCTGCTTACTCTCTTGATCTCTAACATGCCAGCCAAACTTCCCCGCTTCACCAGAGGAACCTTCTGAGGGTTAGTCAGCACTTGGGAAGCCTGTGAATGTGCTGTTTGAACACCAGGAGGAGGAGGTGGTAAGTATGATAAGATTTTTGGTTGCAAGGCTACTGTAGTGCTGGGGGAAACTAATGGAGTAGTTATGAACCTTCTATACTGGAGGTTTTAGGAACAGATTAGATAGACAAACATCTGTCAGTGTTGGTGTTAGCATTTCATCTTGTCTGAATGCAGTGGGACTGGGGTAGGTAACCTGGTGAGGTCCTTTCCAGACCAGTATTTCCTGATGTTGATTGTCCTTCAGAATGAAAAGCATCAACTGCTGATAGCTTGAGCCAGGGAGCTTAATGAAGTCATGCTGAAATGTTAATAGATACTTGTGTGTGGGGCCAGCACAGAAGGAGGTGTGTAACATGTATGCTTACCTGTGCTGGCGTAAGAGCTAAGCAGTCCAAGTAGTCTTGGGCTCCCACTGGGGCAAAGTCTCCAATGGGTCAGTGCAGCCAGACCTGAATATGTTTGGCAGTGCTCCCTTAAAAAAGCAGTGTGTTTTAGTTGGGCACGGTCACATTACTCTGTCTGTCTGACTTCCGGGCTGACGCTGGCTTCATTCTGCTTTTTTGGAATGCCGAGAGAGGAGCTGTGGGCTGTGGCTGCACCTGTTCATGTGGATGTGGCGCACCAGTATTTCTTCCCTGGTGGAGAAATCTGTGGAATGAGTTTGTCACTTGCTTCACAAGGGTGAGGCAGTTGAGCAATGCATTCCTGAATCAGCAGGCTCCTCTTGCCTTGTGGCATTAGGCAACCGTACATTAAATCTAAAGCTATAAATTGTATAATTTGCATAAGATATTAGGCAGAGAAGCACAATGGGACAGATGCTAATTGCTGATTTGGGAATCCTCCCAAGCATTTGGTAGGAGATAAACTGCAGTTACTTCAGTATTGGGCAATTAGTGTTGGTTTTCTAGAAGGAGAGAAGTGTATCACACCAACTGATTTTTTTGTACTGTGTAATTTGCTGATGCTATTGTTGCTCTTGGGGACAGTTTTTTAGTTCCTATTTAAGAAAATATTTAAAAAAAACCTGCTAGTTTTGGCAGGAAGGCAGATGCAGTTCAGGAGGGATGCTTCCACCAAGAAAGCTAGCCAGTTCAAATGCACTTTCCTTGTATTTTGCTGCAGGGAAATGAATTCTACCATAAATTCTTTGGCATTCTATAGATCTGTTGTAGGTTGTCGTGCAGGTACACCAGATTGCAGATGGGGTTTTGTTTGGTTTATTTTTGCTGCCTTTGCAACCCAGAGTCTGGTATGAGTTTTGGGGGTAAAATCTGTGCTGACATTTTATTGCAGTTACGAATTTTGACACTGAGTTTTCTAATCAGTTGTTAGGCCGCCAGTTAGTTAAACTGCTAAATCTTGAAATGTGTTTACCCAGAGAGCAGAAGTGCTTAGGGGAGTGCAGAGCTCTATACTTGCTAGGTTTTGTAGTCATTCTGAGTGTTGTGTCTTCCAGCACCACCCCACAATGTTTGTATGCCTTCCCATTTTATGAGCAGTTTATGAAATACAGGCAATTCTGTAAGTGTGATGCTTCCCCTCAAGGTACTGTGCTGTGGGAAAGTAAATGTCTTAGACACTGGAGCTGATTGTAATTGCTTTTGTTTTTCAGTATTTTGAAAGAAAATAATGTTAGAAGAGATCAGAAAATATCCATTTTATTTTCACTGAAGAAATGATCATTTATAATGAACCTAAAAGGGGTGGTGGAAAGAGCATTTTTGAGATTTCAGCATTTGGAGAAGAAGAAAAGAGAGGAGAATATCTCTTTTCCTCCCCTTCCTCTCCCACTCTTACTCCATAGCTTGCCGGCCAAAGAGTCCATGGGAGAAAGGTGACTTGTTCTTTTGGACACCTATATGAGGTGAGAGTAAAGGAGCTTTGCTTCATACTTCACTGAAAAGCATCTTGCTTCACACCTGTGACAAAAGTGCGAGCCCTGTTGCAGGCAGTTTGGCTCGTTCAATTGTTTTGAACTTAACATTACAGACTTGCTATAGATGTAAACTAGTTATATGCAAAAGTAAAACACAAACTGTGCTCACAGTGGTGGGGGGCTGGAGTTATAGGAGAGTCCCATCTAGGAGGGTCTGAGGGCTTGTCTGCATTAGGTGTGTTGTTTTTCATTCCTTCCAGTGAATGACAGCTCTAATGTGGATACTCTTACACAACTTGCTGCGTGGGAGGAGGGATGAACTGTACCAGAAGAAAGCACCTTTATAGTCTGTATAACTACATCTGTGCAGGTGTTGGGGCAGGGTTACCATTCCAGATGGTAATTGCACCTCTGGCAGGAACTGCTCTGCGGATACAGCCCTTTGCAAGTGCACGCCTGTCCTGAGCCAAGATCATGCAACACTTTGCCTCTTCCCTCTTGCCTTACTCCTTAGAGTGATTATTTTCAAAGACACTGTTGTGAATTAGGACAAATCCTTTCTGAAACAGGCTGAAGATGTGTAACCAGTGCCATTTAAGTGGTGAGGGAAGCTTTTAAAATTCTTTATTTAACTGCGTAGCTGAAACGATAGTGGTACCTGTGCCAAACGCAGGCATACGTTGCTCTCTGGAGGCAGGTATGGGTGGAGGACCTTACGTGGTTGGTTTGTGAAGGTTTTTCTGCCTGGCACTGGCTTCACGCACCAGATGCAGCAGTAATAGCTACCTAAGCTATTGCTGAGGTAAAAGATAGGGAGTAGCTGAAACAGCTTCAGCAAGTGGTACATACGTGCCTGTGAGGCTGCCTCCCTCCCCCAGAATACAAAAAAGAGAGAGCAAGACAGACAGACTGGTTACACAGACCAAATCCTCCTTTTTTTGTTCTTCCTACAAGGAAATTGGACTTTCTGTGTTAGTTCAGTATCCAGGCTTATCAACATACACAACATAGCCAGGCTTATCGAGTCCTGGCCTGCCAGTTGTAGGCACTTTATCATCCAGCCCATTCCAGAAACCCAGGGTGAGCCAGTGGGAAGAACAGTCAGGTTTTCACCCTTCTCCCACCTTACTAGAAACATTTAGATTGGAAAAGACCTTTAAGATTATTGAGTCCAACCATAAACCTAACACTGCCAAGTCCACCACTAAACCACGTCCCTAAGCACCACATCTACACAACTTTTAAATACCTCCATGGATGGTGACTCAACCACTTCCCTGGGCAGCCTATTCCAATATTTGACAACCCTTTCGGTGAAGAAATTTTTCCTAATGTCCAACCTAAACCTCCCCTGGTGCAGCTTGAGGCCATTTTCGTTCATCCTATCACTTGTTACCTGGGAAAAGGTACCGACACCCACCTCGCTACAGCCTCCTTTCAGGTAGTTGTAGAGAGCGATAAGATCTCCCTCCCCTCAGCCTCCTCTTCTCCAGGCTAAACGACTCCAGTTCCCTCAGCCGCTCCTCATAAGACCTGTTCTCCAGACCCTTCACCAGCTTCATTGCCCTTCTCTGGACACACTCCAGTACCTCCATGTCCTTGTTGTAGTGAGGGGCCCAAAACTGAACACAGGATTCGAGGTGCGGCCTCACCAGTGCCGAGTGCAGGGGCACGATCACCTCCCTACTCCTGCTGGCCACACTATTCCTGACACAGGCCAGGATGCCGTTGGCCTTCTTGGCCACCTGGGCACACTGCTGGCTCGTGTTCAGCCGGCTGTTGACCAGCACCCCCAGGTCCTTTTCCGCCAGGCAGCTTTCCAGCCACTCTTCCCCAAGCCTGTAGCGTTGCCTGGGGTTGTTGTGACCCAAGTGCAGGACCCAGCACTTGGTCTTGTTGAACCTCATGCAGTTGGCCTCAGCCCATCGATCCAGCCTGTCCAGATCCCTCCACAGAGCCTTCCTACCCTCAGGCAGATCAACGCTGCTGCCCAACTTGGTGTCATCTGCAAACTGACTGACGGAGCACTCGATCCCCTCATCCAGATCGTTGGCAAAGATATTAAATAGAACTGGCCCCAAAACTGAGCCCTGGGGAACACCACTTGTGACCGGCCGTCAACTGGATTTGACTCCATTCACCACAACTCTCTGGGCCTGGCTGTCCAGCCAGTTTTCTTACCCAGCGAAGAGTACGGCCATCCAAGCCATGAGCAGCCAGTTTCTCCAGGAGAATGCTGTGGGAGACAGTGTCAAAAGCTTTATTAGAGTCCAGGTAGACAAGATCCATGGCCTTTCACTCATCCGCTAAGCGGGTCACCTTGTCATAGAAGGAGATCAGGTTAGTCGAGCAGGACCTGCCTTTCATGAACCTGTGCTGTCTGGACCTGATCCCCTGGTTGTCCTGTATGTGCTACATGGTGGCACTCAAGATGATCTGCTCCATAACCTTCCCTTGCACTGAGGTCAGACTGACAGTTCCCCAGATCCTCCTTCCGGCCCTTCTTGTAGATGGGTGTCACATTTGCTAACCTCCAGTCAACTGGGACCTCCCCAGTTAGCCAGGACTGCTGATAAATGATGGAAAGTGGCTTGGTGAGCGCTTCCGCCAGCTCCCTCAGTACCCTTGGGTGGATCCTATCCAGCCCCATAGACTTGTGAATGCCTAAGTGGTGTAGGAAGTCGCTAACCATTTCCCCTTGGATTATGGGGGCTTCATTCTGCTCCCCGTCCCTGTCTGCCAGCTGGCAGGTGGCTCAAGAGCCTGGATACTTAAACAGTTGAGAATCCCTTCTAATTTCAAGTCCACATTGATTCACAGTCAGGTTTACCCACAAAAAGAAGTACCATCTTCTTTTAACAACACAGATTTCTGTCTGCATTGGCCATTTCACCTTTTATTGGAGCCCTGAACCTTGGCACAGACAAAACCCAGCTAATATTGAGACAGAGCTGGGGTTCAAAGTGTAATAGGCATTTACTGGATGAGAATCACATCTAGAGATGCACATACTTCTCTGAATCTGGTGGTACTTGTCTTATCTTTCCTATTTATATCTTTGATTTACCACAAAGATTTCATCTTTAAGAAAAAAAGACAGTCATAGTTCTCTATCTAATCCTAAAATCGCATTTTTTTTTTCCTTCTGTTTTAGGAATAGGAAAGAATCTTTAAACAAAATTTATCTCCTCAATGTAAATATACCCAATTTTAGGTACATTTTTAGCTGTCTAAGTTAGTGAATTGCATCAGATCATTAGTGTTTGTTTAGTTGCAGTGGAAGTAAAAGCCTGCCTGGAACTGAAGAGTAAAACAAATGCATTTTATGTTGAATTTAATGTGTCTCATCATATGTAGCTGGTTTTGATCCATTTTCCTTCTGCATTCTCATGCAGTCTTTGTTTTTCTTACTATTTTGTCCAAAAAATTTCTTTTAATAACTTTCCGTACTTGGTTGGCCTTTATAGGAAAATTCATTTTTCCTTTTGTAAAGGTAGATCCACATGCACTGAATGCTTGTTCAGACTTATAGGGAAGTTTTTTTTCTTTGAAACCTAAATGTAAGCAGGCTTCCTCTTCTCTTCTTTTTTGACTTTAAAAAAACAACTGATTTTTTCAAAACATTTTGTGGTTTGTGCTCTGGTGGTGTGATTTTTTCCACTGTGTACACCATGTACTGCAACTTCTAAAGACTAAGGTGTTGATGTGTGTTTTTAGTGACTGTGGGGCACATAGTATTAATCTGGGAACTGCACCATCATTATCTCCATTAGAGCAAGGGTATCGTGTCAGCCAGGAGGGTAGAGAGAGAGATTTGAAGTTGTTAAAGGCAAACCTGTAGAAGAACTCCACTGTGTTGGGGCTTGAAAGGCTTGATCCTGTTCCAAGCCTTTCAGATGGTGCCTGGGTGGGTATTGATCTCTCCACCCCTTGTTTCTTCATTTCACACCTCTGTCCTTCATCAGTTCTGTTTGTTTGGTTTGAAACTTCTCCAAAGGAGACACTACCTCTTATCATGTGTTTTGCACAGTGCTCAAAACACTCGCCTTCCAATGCCACTGTAATACAAATGATCCTACGATGCTAGGGGGAAATGGTAGGGCTTCTACGGTATCCACATAGCTTTTAGTTGTTAACTGTATACAGAGGAAATACTTTGAAACAGCATTTAGTGAAAGCTCAATTCTGAGCTATGACCTGATTTCTTTAAACATTCAGGTTTCATCATTATTTTGAAGCCTGCAGTATCTGATGCTAAAAATACACTGTGCTGAGTTTCCCATGTGTAGGTAGTTATATAAATCTTGCCATAAATACTTGTTCACTCAATCATTATAGAAATGTCTTGACATGCCGTTCATAAGGGATTTGCTCAGAGCAAACCAAAATTGAGTAGAAAAACACAGATTAGAATGAGAGTTCCTAGACCTATTTAGATCCTGCTTTTATAGCATCATCTCAATCATTTCATGGCTTAGTTTGTCATTTCTCCAGTATCTAGACAAATCTGAAGAGGGCTAAGGAGAATCCTCCTTAATTCTTCAGTCATCTGTGAAATGTGAGGGGCTGGTACTGCACCTTTATAGTTGCATGCCTTAAAAAGGTTTAAGCTAAGTATCTTAATAGTCTGTCATTGTGCTATGAGCATAAGCATACAGTTGAATGCTTCAGTCCTTTACAGTTTGGATTTCACAGCCATTTTGTAGAAATACTTGAGACTATAAAACTGAAACACTGAGTAATATGAAAGTCCTGGTTGTTGTGTAGTTATTGGGAGAAGGTGCATTTTATAACTAGGAGGGAAGAAAGCATAGATGAACTGTTGGTATGTGAGGCAGAGTTCTTCAGGCTGGCAAGACCTGTGCTGTAGTCAGTCTCCTGAATCCAGGTATCTTGACTAAACCAAAAAAAAACCCCACAATTCTCTTTCTGGACTGAAATATTCTGGTCACAGAAAAGTCCAAGTGCATTTAGGCTTGAAAAAAACAAAGTAAAGAAAAAAGATTTGTGCTGAAGGGGGGAATTATCTGGACAGTGGGCAGTTATGAACAGTAACTTCTAGGATATCACATATAACTTGCAGGTATCAGTATAGCAAAGCAGAGATGCAAAGATTAGTGTAGGTGCAAGTTTGTACTAAGCAAACTGAAGTGAAGTCAGTGAGATGGGAGTGAGTGGTGCAGCTGAGCTTTGAAAGAGTGTAAGTAGCAAGCATATGCCAGAAAGTCTTACTGGGATCTCAGGATTGATTTAATTAGGAAGCGAATGTTTTGGCTTAATTCTCAGAAATGAGCAATCCCTATTTGCATGAATCCCAGTTTTGCCTTAGGTTCTTCTGTCAAGTGATGAATGTCATCAGTGCCCAGTCCACCAGTCCCTCAGCCCAATCGATTGCCTTCATCTCTCTGAGTTTATTCCTGCACAGCCTGCTTCAAGTTGAAAAATAAGATTGTAACATCATAGTACCAGAAGCTGCTGTGAGTTTTGTTTCTGCAAAGAACAAAACTGCAGCTTGTTAGACCTATTGCTAACAGCCAAACTCTGTAGAACCTAATTCAGACCTTGAAATAAACCTCGAGAGTCAAGAAAATTACAGTGCACAGAACAGCAAGGCGGGAATGCTCAGACAGCTCTGGAGGAGTGAGACCTGTCTCCCATGAAGGGTGGTGGGGTTTTTGGTGCCCAGCTCCTTCTGTCCCCAGACAGGCCAGCCTGACTGTTCCCTGGGACCCCTGCAGAGCCTTCATTATGCTAGAGCACTGGGGTGGGAAGGAACATGTATTGATTTTAAGAAGCAGAGGGATTGCAGTGTTCATTTTAAAAGTATGCCATTTTCTTTGCGGGTCCCAGACCTCATTTCTGTGCTACACGAGGTGAGAATTGTGGTGTGTGGCTCTGCTTTGAGTCACCCCTGGTCTGGGTGCAGTAGGGGTAGTTTGTTGTTTTACAAAAGGCAAATGGAAGATGAATGGAATTACTCAGGGCATCCTGGTTTACCTCTAGCACTTCTCATCCAGCTGATTTGATTCTAACTAACATTTGTGGATCAGATCTGTGAGTTCGCTGCCTTTTGATGTAGAATGATGTTGCAGAAGAATTTCAGTTTTCTGACCTTTTGTTGCTCTGTCATTTCTCTGCTTCCCTTTTTCATTCTGGCTACGTGATCTATGAATGTAAGATTGTGCAGGGATCCTTTCTGGGAGGATACTCAATATGTTTCCCTTAAAAAGGAGGCAGAGAACATGACTGAGAGAAGGCAGATTCAGAGGAATAGGAAATTCAGGCTGTGTAATGGGGTTGCATTAATAACCATGAGAATAAATTGCTAGTCCTCACACTGGTTTTTGAAAGGGATATTGCAAAATAAGTCAGTAATTAAAATTCAAGCAGTTTTGTTTTTTTGGGAAGCTATTTAGAACCTAATTATTCAACAAATTATTTGATAGAACTTAATGCCAGTTATTACAAAGTAGTGAGAGAACAGATATTCAAACGTCAGAATTTTCCTGTCAGGGCATGACCATGGCAGTTAGACTTTTAGGAGAACAAACAGTGAAAAAGATATAAAAAAAAAATATGTTTTCTCTGTCCATATCAAATAACATGCTAAAAGAGGATGCTAAGAGCAAATGAAGCAGTTTTTGATCGTTTATCCTCAGTTCCAGGTGTCACCAGTGCTGGAAGCAGCTCTGCTCATACTGCAGCTCTCTTCTCACCCTAGTGAGAAGAAAAACATGACTAGAGAACATCTGCTCTAGTTCAGTGGATGCAAGCATCAAACAAGGTTATTTGTAAGAGAACCTGAGGCCACCTAATTCTAGGTTGTACACACGTACAAGATTAGAGCATGAATTCTGCTGGAGAGTGCTTATTCTTAGGAAAAAAACAGACAAAATGTTCCAATATGTGAATGCAGATGCCTTACCTACATGTTAAATCTGGGTGTAGAGCTTGACAGACACTGTTTGCCTTCTGAGTGTCTGGAAATGTGTGTACTTTTCTCGTTTCCCATTTTATTAATACTTAGTTGTGCCAGGGCCCCCACTGGGGAGGATTTCTCACCTGTTCGGTATTTGGCAGTTTAAAATATTATAAGTTCATTCCACAACGAGTTTGAATTGCTGGCAATAACCACTTTTCCCACCAAGCTGGGGAAAGAGAAGTAAGTGCAGTTTATGTTCTCTTAACGAAAGCTCTCTCTATAAAGATGGGTATACTGGTGACAGTGGGATTGCTTCTCTAGGCTCTTGTGAACACTGGCCACTTGAGCAACATCCACGCCACATGCTATGGCCGTACACACGTGAGGTCTTCCAACTGAACATCCCCTGTGCCCCATCCCAGTATGTCCCATTGCTGCAGTCACCTGTCTGCATGGGATGTGGCCCAAGGCTGTGCAGTTCCAGGGCACCATATAACTTTTTCAGCCACTCTTGTCAATGAGGAAATGTGTTTATAGAAGGATCGGAAGGATTGTAGCACAAACCTTGACGGCCTGACAGTGTTTAATAAAATTTTGGGGTTAGTTTTAACTTGCATCATAACAGGAAGTTTATGAAGTAACTGGAGTGAAAGTGGGGTCCTAGATCTAACCCATGCCTGAATTAAAGTACCTCCAAACCTAGCCACGGATTTCTGTGCTAAGATCATCTGGGTTAAGACTATAATCTGAGTTAACTACACAATAGGCATGTGTCCTTTCATACCAGCAGTAGATCTGTACTTACTCGGTAGCGCTGTCTTATGCACAGGGTCTAATGCCGAGTCTTTTGATTTTTAGTCATTCAGGCAGTGAGGTTTGTCTCAGCATTGTAGAATACTTTTGACAAGCAAGAACAATGGGAAGAGATACTATTTAGGCTTCAGATCCCAATGTTTCCAAAAGTAGCCAAAACCTAAAGCAGTGGGTTTTTTTCCCCATCCTCATCTATCAACATTTCCAAAATTGTAGTGTCCCATTCTTGTCTCTAGAGCCCTTCTCTATTCAATTTGCCTCAAGCCAAGTAAAAAACTCAAGAGTTTTATGGGACATAAGGGGTGCAGGAGACCTGGTGGTACCCCTGGCTACCTGTCTTCCTACATCTTCTGCTTTCTCGGTGTTAAATTAAGGCCGGTGTCAGTGCTGGGCTTTGTTGACTGTTGACAGAAATGGTTATGGAAATTCAGTACAGGTTGTCTTTCAAGCAATATAAAATATGTTTAATAAAAAGAGCCCTGGGGATCAAGCATGAAGAAATTGGCACAATGAAACACTTTTCTTACACTCGCTGTCCACCCTAACTCACTCTCCTCTTTTCTGCTTCACCAGCTAATCTCCAAAGTACTTGTGGGGTTTCAAGTTTGATCAGATTGCAAGGAGCAGCCTCTTGGAAGAAGGGATCAGAGAAAGATTAACACCACTGGGAACTTGGTGTTTACCATTTCAGTGGTGTGATTTAGCTTTCTCCTTTATACTGATTGTCATTAGCGTTAAATAAATGTCATGGCTTTTAAAAACAGTCCAGAAGAGAGACACTGCTTTGTAGTTTGAAACAAAACGTATCTTTAGGGCTGGGCAACATATCCAGAGTTGAGATAGCATGGCAATTAAAATTAATGATAATTGAATGTAATGGTCCTTATCCTGTAGGAAGACTTGGTTGCACAACATGAAGTATTACATATGCTAAGGTCAGAGTTTGATGTAGGGGAGTAAAAGTCCGTGGGCTGGCGATATGTCACCAAATGTAGTTCAAATAGACCAGACTGTATATTTGTTTTTTAATTAAGCTTAGTATATGTTTCTGTGAAGAGTTGCAGCTAAACTTTGGTAGACTGAGTTGACCAGAGAACTGCTGTTCCTAAAAAAGGATTTCTTTGTTATTTTTCTATTGCATTTACCATTTGAGACATCTCTAGCTGATGGCTGGATAAGATAATATTGGGACGGGTCTGCATTTGTCACGAGGCTTTCTGAAGTGTCTTTTGCCAGTGCTGACCTTTATGGTACAGAATGATGGTGCCCTTACTGAAGGGTTTTCCATAATGGGAAAATGCCCATCGACCAAATTCTCACCGTCATCCTGCGAATGACTCTGCTGAGAACCAACACCTCTGATGTAATTATTAATTCAAGTGATATTGCCGAGATTAGACACATCTGTTTGCTTTGCTTTTCAGTCTTACGGCATCCTGAAATACCACGCTCGGCTGTAGCAGGTGAAGCCTAGAGCAGCAGTAGTCCTCTCTGTTCGCTGTGCAGAGCGTGCTGTGTGTCGCATTGCAGGGGGCAGGTTATTTCTGTGTCACGGTTGCATCTAGCCATGAGCATTGCATGATGCAGGAGAAACATACTTTTCTTCCAGGCTGTATCTTTTTCCCAGTAATGGGGTAGCTCTCGTTGCTGGGCATGTGTTACTCAGAATCATAGCAGCCTCTGAATTTACAGCTCCTTTTCAAGGTAAAAGGAAGAAGATGGGCTATGGAAGGGAGTTACGCAGATCTGGTTCCTTTCACGCTGCAGTGGGCTAGGGATATCTGTGTAATCAGCTGAGCACATCTCCTCTGGGAGGGGGGGGCGAGAATGTTGTATGGAGTTTCTCTAGGATTCAAAACCAGCATCTGAGCAGCTTTCTGAGCTCTTCAAGCTGAGCCCCAAACCAGACACATCTACTGCTACAAAGCAAGTACAAAAAAAAAAAAAAAAACACCAACAATCTAGCTACAAAATCTGATTCTTGATTTAAAGTTAACCTAAAGTTAAAGCTTATTTCCAGCTATATGTTATTGACTGTGTTCTTAATTGGAATTGATGAGCAGAACCTGTATAGTATGGCATTTTATATGTTAAATGAGGCAAGTGGATTTTTTGGGGGGTGGGGTGTATGTGGTGTATTTGGGCAGCGGGGGGTGTTAAGCAAACTGATTCCCTGCAGGCATCACATGTTGAATGTTGTTCCCTGCCTACCTGCATAGTAGTCTGAAAATTCACGTCTAGACACAGTTGTGGATGAAAGGCAGAGTCTGACTAGCACTACCAAATTCTGAGCTGGGCCTGCAGCATTTTTTTGGAGCAGGAATCTTCTCCCTCTTTCTGAACACAAGAGTGGGAGGATTTACAACCTGAGTTAACTGCATAGATATTGCAGAATATCTCTTTGATGATGACCTCTGATTAGTTTCCTAAATCACACAAAGGGAATGTGGTATGTTTAATGCTCTGTAACTGCGTAAGTGCAGCTTCTCATCTTCATTATAATTCTGCTGAAATGCCTTCCCTTCTGAACTAAGAAAATTTAAGTAAAGAGCTAACTTTTAAGTATTTCATGATCTTTTTAGAGCAGTTTCTAGTTCTTAATAACTAGGCTTGTTAGTTTAGTGCACTTTAATATGAGAGGTAGGGACTTTGTGTAGGAGACTGTGTTCAAAATCTGACCTGCATCTATGAGCATAGTATTCTCTTGCATTTCTCCAACTTCTTCCAACCAAGTATCTTGTTTTCTTTCAGGAAGTGGCTGTTCTAGCCTTACAAGGGTTATATAATAACCTGGTACATTGAAACACAACCTAAGTAGCCTGAAGTCCCAAAGCAAGCTTAGAGAAGTGTAATTTTTTTTTTCCTCCAAGTCTTGTGCAATAAATACAAGATCATCTGGTTGCCTGTGCTGTTAAGAGTCTCTACTAAAGACTCAGCATAATTTGCTGACAGAAACTTGCACACTGTTACTGAAATGCTTCACTAGAGCAGCCAGACCCTTTCTTTTCCATCCCCAGTACAGTAGCTTCACGGGCAAAGGATTTGATCAAACTGAAATGCAGAATTCAAACCTTCTTGAAGCAGCTGAGAGGGGAGCACAATGGAGGCCTGTGTGAATCAGGAGCAGCATGCTGATGATGAATGGGAACAGCAATGTGTTGTTTCTTCTGGTGAATATGAAAGTAGTAGGTGGTAAGCTTAAAAAAAAAAAAAAAAAAAAAAAAAATTCACTATCCCATACTGCATAGCTAGACAAGGAAACTCAGTGCCACAGGATGCTGTGAATGCCAATTTGTGTGGGTTCAGAAAAGCAATTAGATTGATGGCAGAAAAACTACTGAGAATGGATAAACCCTTTACTTTCCTGAAGAAGTCCCTAGATGGCTGCTGCAATGGGGCATGACGTGGACAATGTCATTGTAAGCTTTCTGTGGTTCTACACTCTTCCCTAGACATCTGCCAGTAGCCTTTGTCTCTGCTGATTTGTCTTATTATGATCAGGCATCGTCCTGATGCGGGAAAAAAATCCAAAAGCAAAACAAATGAGCAAGGGATGCTGAAAATCTCCCTGGCAAAGACCAAGGAGAAAAGGAAGTGGGGAACCTAAAGGAAAAATAAAATACAGAGAAACAAAGTGAATACTAGGGAACAGTTTCCATGGGAGAGTCTGAACACGTACCCCATTACTACAAATATGCATCTGAGTTTCCATTCTTTGGAAACATCACATAGCTCTGCAAACCTGGAGTGCAAAGGATGAGCCTCATCCTGGGGAACAAAAACACCTTCCTGATCCCACTTAGATGAATCTTTTTGGTCTCGTAGGGAGACCACTCTTTTCTTGTGGACTAGAATAATCCTAAGGGAATAAGGAGAACTAGAAACCTATAAGCTGGTTCATATGGTGTGTTTAAGTCCCATCCCGTCTCGTTCCTCCTATTGGTCATACTGTAGTCAGATGGGTATTGAAATAAAAAGCCAGCTGACATCTTTCTAGTCTTCTCTGATGAGTATCTGGAATGAAACGCATGTGAAGTTATTTTAAAGATGTTGGTGCCGGTGCCTGCAGGTTGTACCTGCTGGCTGAGGTGGGATGCTGCCTGTGAGAACCCCACCTCGTGCCAAGGAGCGGCTTTTGAACCACTCCTGGGCTGTGTTCTCTTGAAAAAGTGGTCTGAAATTTGGCTGACTGCAGTTTAACCCTGGATTTTGGCAACTTTATGTAAGGCAGAACATAATGACTAGACTCGTGCTGCCGAATATAAGCGCTTTTGAAATGGGATGCAAAGGTTAAAAATAAAATTAAATTAAAATCCTTGGGTATTTTCTGAGGGAAGCTGAAGTAAGATGAGTACAGGGCCGTGTGGAAGTGATCATGACTTGTAATAAATGAAAATCCTTTAAAAATCTTAAGTTGGTTCTTAGAAAGATACATTATTAAATGTGGGCTCTGAGTGTTCTCTGGGATTTCCTGCTTAGTAGGATAAAAAGAGAGGGGAGAGGAAAGGGTGGTAACTTCATACATACCTAAGTCTCAAACTCTTGCAAGTAAAGAAACAGTAATTGCCCAGTTGGCAATGATGTGTTTGCAATGCTTCATTTTTCACTGTGCTACAGGAACTTCTATCCTACTATTTGCCTTTCATACAGAAAATGAATTTCTTCTTGTCTGAGATAGACTTGCAAAGTATTTATAGGGGAAGAGCTATAAAAGTACACCAATATTATGGAAAATAGCATGAGCGTATTGGCTAGCTGACAGGGATATATTTATAGAATATTCCCTTACTCGGGCAGACATAAGAAACAGGCATTGAGGACAGGGTATTCATTTTGATAACAGACCAATAACCATTGCCAAAATGAACATAATTATTGTTTCATGGTATACAGAGCAGGGGTCATCTGGCAGATTTAAAAGCAAATTCAAATGAGCATCTAGCTCAGCCTCATGGGGGAAGAGTATGAATGGAATAAAGCACATAGTGTAGAAGAGTTACATTTTCAGAAGTTGCTGAGATATCATCTGTGTGCCCTGAGTGCCCTGGCTTAGACGCGTCTTCTGCTTTGTTTTAGCCAGCCGAGGCCATGGCAGTGCCATCCTCCTCAGGATCTCACTTTGTTTGCCTTCTGTGGCCATGAGGTTGCATCCATCTAGGAAGCAGCCTACCTCTGCTTTCCTTTGCAGTAGGATTCAGTCCTGACACCAGAGGAGGATCAAGCCCTCGGCTCCTCCAGTGAGGTGGTTGCATTGGTTTCCCACTGGTTGTTCCAGCAGCACACCCGCGCACTAATTGCTGTACTGTGATGGATAGCTTATGGTTAAAGTAAGTGTGAATGTCACAAGTGTCCTGTCCTCTCCTGAACTGTGGGTGGGTGCTTGCCTTCTTCCCCAACCTCACACCAGAAAAATGCAGGTGAATGACAAGGGCTTGTTGGGAAGGAAGGGGCCATTCTGGTTTTGTGGTTTCCTCATTGGTCAGTCTTGGAGCTAATACTTACCTTCTGTGAGTCTCCTGGAGTATAAAGCCTGTGTCCTTGTGCCTCAAACAGGGCTAACAGAAGGAAATGAAAGAGTTTAGTTCTACAGGGTGCATTTAGTTGGTGCAGCCCCAGAAATTCAGTAATGACTGTATTAAGTTCTCTGAACCAAGATCATGTCCTCGATCTCTTATTTAGAAGGAGCAGCAGGGTATGAATCCTGTTAAACTTTGTCTCTTCTCTATTCATAACTGCCTGTTCATACCTGGAAGCCTGAACTGTTGCTCTCAGATGAACAAAGTACACAGGATGCCTCTCTCCTCTGTGTATTGGTATGAAAGTGGTCTGCAAAATCAAGTAGCAGTAGTGACAGATTTTTGCATGAGCGATGTAGGCTTACTGCTGCGTGCTCTTTGCTGGTACCCTGTGGTCTTGGTTGTGGCTCCCTGGCAATTTCAGAAGCTGTGATAACCTAACCACCCTCAGGATTGCAGTGTCTTTTGCAGCATTACCCAAGGTGCGACCGTCTTTTTTTCACAAGAAACTTGGCATGTTCTCTGCTTCACCTTTTAGTAAAGCACCAAATCTTCCGACTGTTTTCTGCCTTTGTACTCTGCTATATGCTGTGCAGACAGTTCCTAAGGAACCTAAAGAGACTATTATTAAACACCTGACAGAGAAGCTTGAAATGTTGATGTTACATGCCTGAAGACTGGAAAATATTGGCACCTGCTGTGATTCTCTAGTTATGAACACAAATACTTTTTTTTTTCCACTTTCTCAGTTCAACTGTGCAATTTATTCCTCTTCCTGTGGAGACATTGCGAGGAGTGCTCAGGGCATTTCCTCCTCTTGTTCTGCTAAAACGAAGGGGGTTCCCGAGGACAAGCGCGTTGTCAGACTGAGCCGTGGTACATTCCTGCCTGTTTTCAGGTCCTGTGTCACCTCTGACTCCTGGTACATTTTTGGAAACAAAATATTGCCCCTACTCTTGGAGTGAGAGTCCCCCTCTGTAACTTGCAGCACGTTGTATTTTGGCACGGGATGAATGAGTTTCTGGAATTGCCTGTACAAGTCTTGTATGGCTAACTACAGAATTTGGCTGCTGCAGTCAGTGCATAAATGTGACTAATAGTCAGACTTACTGGAACAAAACAAACGCTGGTACTGCTGCGTTGGTGTCCTGGTAGGGTGCTAACACATCCTTGTTTGGCATATGCAGCATTCCTGCCCGAGTGCTTTCCCCTTCTTGCTGAGCTGAATTCAGCAGCACTGAGAAGCAGCAGCAGCATCCTCCACATTGTATCTCAGAGAGAAGCTGTTGAAGGCTGTTCCCCATGAGACAGAAGGTACATCGCTCCTGCTTTTCAGCACAGTGTTGAATTTTAAAGCGCCCTGTCCACAGTGGCCTGATGTCTTCTGTTGCCCTTTTCTCTGGTAACGTGAAGAAATTACCCAGAAGAACTATGTACGCTGCTTTGCTGCTTAATACGTGGCACTCAGGTTTCTGCTAATGAATGGTGCCAGTGCTGGCCGTGGGAAAGAGGAAGGAAAGCTAAAATGTTCTTGTCAGGGCAAATCCATGGTCTCAGAAGTCCTGTGTTTGCATAATCTCGTCTTCTCCAAATATAAGTTCAAGCCGGGAAGAGCAGCCTCCCTGCCCCAGAGAATTGATATGTTTGTACAGCACGTGTCCTGCTTGTTTCTGAAGTGCTTTGAGTGCTGACGTGCGGATCCTTGTGTTTGAGAGGCTCTACAGAACTGAGCACATTTGGATACCTGCGCGGTGCTGGTGGCACAGTTACAATTATACGAAATCATCTGTGGGCACAAAGGCCAAAAAAGCAATCTCTAGTAATCACAACAATGCAAGAACATAAAGTTAAAACCAAACAAATGGACAAGGATTTGAGATTCCAGACACATGAGGAAATCTCATATAAAGCTTGGGCTATGTGTCTGTGTTATGTATCTCTGCAAATCCTAACATTATTTAGGATCACGTTCTGCATTCTTGGAATAAACTAAAATGCTCATACTCGATGTACTGGTCATAGTTTTACAAACTTTTCCACTGCACATTTTTACTTCAATATTTGTTTCCTTTCTCTGTATTTAAATGCCTCAACAAATGTCGTTCAGCTGTTGCATTGCAAGTGGCTGGTGTTTCGGGACAGACCCAGGAACTAGTAAGTTCTTGGTTCAGATGGAGTCAGGCACAAAAAGATGAGGTTTTCCACCCCTGTCCGCAGGCTGTCTCCTGGGGAGTCCTTCTAGGGTTTTGTCTCTTGTTTTCACTGTCTGTAAAATGGAGTGGTGACGAGCGCTGCCTTTGTAAAAAGAGAAGGATCTCCAAATGCGGAGCTGTATGAGAGCTTAGGAGAATGGCAGGTACATCCTGAGCCGGAGCCTGCTGCTGAAACCCATCGTTGCTTTGGTCAGTTCACTGAGGGTCTGCTTCAGCTTCCCTGGCAGTAAAATGAACCCCCCATTGGATAGCCCAGGGATACTGGAAGAATCCTTGATTCATGTGAAAATTTGTGTATTTGAAAAAGTTTGTATAAATGAAATGTACATCAGTGACAGAAGCCTGGATTTTCTATGAGCATTCTTTTGCCTGCATTTTAGCTAGTTGAAAGGTTTAATCTTAGTATTTACTCTGTAGGTTTTTTTTTATCGTTGCAAATACAAGCTAATTCTTTTCATCTACTAGGAAGCAGATCAGTAAAGTTTTGCCTGAAAGACATGACCGCATGTCTCAGAAATCTACTAATTGCTCTTGAAGTATTTAGCTTTCCCAGACCTACGGATATGTTCCTCATTTTGGAAAAGCCGTGTCTCTGAATGTCTTCTGTTACCCTGACTTTGTTACAGCATTTTCAGTCTGTCAAAAAGATGATGAGTACCCAGATTCCCGAAGCCTGGAAAAAGGTCATTAAATAGATCAGACAAAAAGGAAATAGCATGTCTACTAAATCAAAGATGTTTTATACAAACCATGATGGGTCATGCTGAGAGCTGTCTAGCTTGTTGAGCATAGCAGTGTTTCTCTCCTTGAAAATTAGCCAAGAATTTAGCTCTTTCCATAACTTTCTAATCCACCTACACAGCAGAGTTCAGATCTTACAACTGGTATGGTATGAGCCCAACATTCTTCTGACTGGGTAGTCTTTAATGCTTCTTTGATTACAACATAATTAAAATAGAGTTTAGCCTGTGATTTTACTTTTCCTGTTAGTTACTTTTAAATTCTCTTGTGCAGGACAAATCATATGTAGAGCATAGGATTTTGACATACCTTTGCAGCATTGTCACCCACCAAAAAGTGGGTTGGAAGATAGTCAGCAGGTGCAAATGAAGTACTCTAAGTCTTTGCAGCTGTTTATTTCTCAAAGAAGTTCATTTCCTGAAGACATGGGATGTTCCTTTTCCTTTGGGAAATGATCTGGTGAAAACTGGGAATTGACCTGAACAGAAGGGGAACTTTCCTCTTCACTGATCAGATACTCTGAGCCGCAAAGTGTGGTGGTGTTTTCTAAATGGATGTGTCTGTGTGGTTCAAGGTGTCTTCCAGAGGGTCCGTCTCTCAGTCACTGTCGTGCATCCTGTCACTGGCTGTTGTGAAAGGGGAAACGCTTGTTATTTCATTGCAAACTCATAGGGCTCCCAGCCCCCTTTGTGCTGAGTAGCTAAGGGGTGGATGTGATAGAGTCTGGCCTTCTAGGAGTCTGCGTCCCCTGTATTTCTGGGCGTAGATGCAGTACATCTGGGGAATTGTGTACAGTTGACCGTGAGTTCAAAGGGCTTCCTACGCAGCTCCCTGCACTCACTCAGCACCTGTTGTCTTAATGATCTAGTCTGCAGCTATGCTGTAACTCAGTTTTCTTCAATTGCTTCATGATATTTGAGGCTTCTTCCTCTTGAGGTATTACTTGGCTTTTTCATATATACTTCATTGAGAAGACTAGTAAATATAAGGCATTTCTTTACAATGTTCAATTTGTTAGATGGATTAACGAGGAGAGATGTAAAAAGGATCCGGCCACCCAGGGGAAGGAAAAAAGTGATTGTGTAAGCTTGAGTTTTGGCAAAGGCGGGGGGCTTGAGGAAGAACCTGGTTTTAGAAATGTAACAGAAGGAGTTTATCCTTTAGAAAGCTTTTGACAAGATGACAGTGTAGGTGGGACGGGGAAGGTCAGGGATGATGACAGGGCTAAGTTATCTGTTAGAAGAGCAGGTGGGACTCTGGGGTGGACAAAAAGAACAACCACCAATGTGTGAGAAGACTTGGGGGCAGTCCTTTAACTAAACGGGAGGATGAGAGGGCCTAGACAGTGAATGTTTTGTTGCATTCATAAAAGGGGGGGGCTAAAGAAGAGATAAATGAAGAAGTAGCCATTATATGTAGAAAGCATAGCAATTTTTAGAATGTTCTAATTTTTAGGGAAAGCACCTCCCATGCACCTTAAATCCTGCCTAATTAGTTTTTAGGCATCACAGAGATAGCTGTTTTATCAGATCTTAAATGGATAAACCAATGGAAAAAAAAAAAAGTATATCTCAGTACATTTGGTGCTTATGTCAGCAGATGGGAACTACTTGCAGAGGCCGGTACAACTCCTCCAGCCCAATGCAGTACAAAGAGATACACAGAAAAAAGATTCCCCTCGCTGAGTGAGTCCATACCAAGCAGTTAGGCAAGAGCAGGAGGTGTAATCCAGGGCTAATATGTTATTTTAAGCAAAAGATTCAATAAGCAGCAGCAAGTCTGTGCTGAGGAGCCCAAGATGAAACTAGAGACATACCTACAGTCAGGTGGACCAGGATAATATTTGCACTCCCTTTTAAACAAGTGAAATTATACTAGTAAGTTTATTTGGGAGCTAATCTTTGCCAAAGTGGAGAATATGATTCAGGAGACTATTTGTCCTGTGTTGCTAGATATAAACTGAGGAAATCAGCTGCAAGCTCTCTGTCCTTCATGGGATTTCCTTCAGGGCATTTCTGCATGTGGACAACTCCTCCACCCTTGCTGTCATGCTGCTTTGACAGGAGATGGTAGCAGGTTCATGAATTAGGAGTCAGTATAGTAACTGAAGCCAGAAAATGATACGTATTTCTTTGTGTATTCAGACTATACAGGTCAGCATTGTTTCCTGCAAGACAGGAATGCACATTTCAGGAAAACAGGAGGATTACTTTGCAGCAACAGTTCTTGTGAAGGTAATTGTCTGGCAGCAAAGGGCAGTTCGTTGCACCTGACACTATCTGGCTAAAAGTTGCGTGTGTATTCAGTACTAGGAGTCTATGTTTCTCTGCAATCAGTGGGCAGAGATAGGTATGTCCAGAAGTGATTAATCTTAAACTATTGAATGTATAGGGTGAATCACCATCCAAATATGCCCATTTCCACTGACTACATTGGTACACAGACAGCTCGCTTAGACAAGTTGGCTGGAGTTAGGTGAGATGAATTCCCCCTTCCGTCACGGTTATCCATTGGGCTTCTGGGAGCTCACAGCCACACTCAGGAGGCTGCTGTCACGGGGCACCTGGCTCCTGGTGCTGCCATGTGTGCTGGCAGATCGGTCAGGGACTCTGCTCTGGTGGAGTTGTCCTTCCTCCCACTGTCTTCTTATTGCCGTCTCCCTCCTGCCCAAGTGTTATCGGAGGAGATCAAATGCTGGACTTGCTGCTTTGAAGCATTGATGTTTTCAGGGAATAAGAGGCTTCTGGCTGCTGCTTGACATGCCCAGCATCAAACCAGGGACTCGGGCATCAATTACACCAAAGATGGTGCCAAAGACCGAGCCTCACAGCACAAGAGAAAATAGAAATAGAAACCACTTTGTTCTGGATACTGCTAGAGGGCTGCTGTCTTAGCAGGTGACATCCACAGAAATACCAAGCTTGGACACCTGCCCCTTCCAATTCATCAGCCACTACCTTTTTTTCATGGTGCCAGCCAGAATCCTGGTGCACAGGATTTCCTCCTTGCAGCATGTCAGCAGTGTGGAAATAGTGTCAGCTCCCTGAAACAACACAGCTTCGGTGTAGTGGGCAAGGACTCCTGGTCCTTGCCTCCCAATAGCTTCTCATAGGTGTTGCACAGTGTTTTGATTCTCTGGGATCCAGTGTGGGAATGCTGCTCCCTGCAATACGTACCCACAGTGTTTTGCAGTTGTTTACGAAAAAAAATATACAGGGCTGTCTGAAGACTTTTTAACAGAAGAAACTAATCCAATGTAAACGAAGTGGTGTGTGTGCATTCCTTTGCTGTAGTTGTACTAATATAATTAAAACAGAAAAACATACACCAACAAAGCTTTCCCACATAGATAGGTATTTGCTTTTTTTCTTTGTGGTGTTTAAAATACATGTAGCTTGTTTGTCTCAGAAGTTATTTCTTCTCGTTGGTTTTGGAATGGGCCCTATCCACCTCACTGCAGAAAAATCATCGAATCGCACTGTAGTGGGCAGCAGCCTTGTTTGGTGCATCGTACTCCAGTTAAGCCATCACAAAGAGGTGCAGAGCAGAATCCTTCAAGGCCAGAACCAGTGTTTCACAGTTACATTTTTTCGAAGTGTTTCAGGATTGTCTACAGGTCTTCTTTAAGATCTTAATTTGAAAATACAAAATGTTGCTTAATAAAAAAACCTGTTCATTTGGTGTTGTTCCTTCCACACCACAAAGTGCAAGCTCTGAACGGTGAGCAGTGTAGAAGGTAAAAGTCCCCCATGTGTTAGAGAAGTTTGTTAGCCTGTGCAAAGACAGTGTTAGGGCAGGGCATTACCTTTTTGTTTCCCACGTTACATGTAAACTTGGGACCGATGATCATTTGCATATGTTGTTTAGTTGATATTTAAGTCTCTGCTTAGGTTTCTATATCCTTGCTTACACATGTATTTGTTTCAGACTAAACAGTTCTTTCCACTGTTGTTATTGAAATACCATGTTCTTATGTTTCATCCCTAGGGCAGTAAGAAGTGCAATGCTCTTGTATACTTGTATTCTGGGAAACTGCTTTACATAATGAAACTCAAATGAAACCGACAGTCACCAAGTCTCTAGAAAATCCTTTTGACCTCACAGCACAGAGGTGGACCCACAACATAGCTGACTGGAGGTGCTCAGCCACAGGGCTTGCTGTCAGCCCTGCTCAGCGGTGCAGCAGCAGCAATATGCCTCTCCTATTATTCAGTGTTATCCCAAGATCTCACTGTGTTTTATAGACCTGCATGTAATCTCTTGCACTTCACTTTGTGTTCACAGACATGTGAGTTGGTAAAGTAATAAAAGGCAGGTGGTTATGCACATTTCCCCTGTCGTTGGTGGCATGGTCTGGAATAGGAGCCGAAAGCCCTGTTCCTCCCTGGCTTGAGCTGGGGCACAGCTGCTGCGGGAGTCTTGCTGTACTGTGGAGGCTTGATCTGGGCATCGACTGGTACTGTCAGAGCCCCTTCCAGCATGTCCCTGAGATGCCTTTTTACCTCGGAGGGAGTTTTGTCACTATTTTGCACTCCTTGTTGGCTGCTGCTTTGCCTCTGACCCAGCATGTATAGATTGGAAGTGGTATTTACTGAAAGCGTGGGACGTGCGTTGTATAGTCTCTCCCAGGATTTATCTTCCAAAAGCTCATTAAACTGATCTGGTTAAGGGCCATCAACCCTCTTAGTTTAGAGCTATAAAGAGCTTCAGTGGACCCTACTCTTCTCGGTACTCTAATGTCTGCCAGTGAACTCTGTCATGCCCCATCCCTGGGAAGTGTCCAAGGCCAGGTTGGATGGGGCTTTGAGCAGCCTGGTCTAGTGGAGGGTGCCCCTGCCCATGGCAGGGGGCTTGGAACGAGATGATCTTTAAGGTCCCTTCCAACACAAACCATTCTATGATTCTGTGATTCTAAGAAAAAGCTGCCTGTGTCATGTCTGTCATCATGCCCCCTGCCATAAATACACTCATTGGTGTTTTTCTTTTTTTTTTTTTTTAGACAATGTATTCTGTGTAAGACACAGAGAGACTGATTCTTCAACCAAGAGGAAGTAACTCACTTAAGTTAATAGAGTTACATGCAAATAAAATCAGTAAGGAGTTCAGCATTGGGCCTTCAAGGCTCACCTTAGATTCCTGGGTATGATTAGCATCCCTCTGCATGGAGCAAACAGGTGCTCTGCTGTAGATTTCTCTTGTGCATCAGCTGGCTATGAGGAACCTTGGTGCTACATTATCTGTTCAAGCACATGAGGGCCCTGGTGCTCACACCTTTCCTTCAAGCTTCAACACCTAGTGTATAACAATATATTTACACCAAATCTGGTGCTCCGTGGCGATTTTCAAGCTGTGTGTGGTTATACAGGGAAGTGCAGACCACCATCTGTTGCTCTCACCCACCATCTAGGCCAGGGGGATGCAAACCAGCACCCCACCAGCTCCTGTCCTGGAGGTGTGTAGTTTTTGCAGATGGGAATTTAGCTTGGAAATTGTTTTGTACTAGTCTTAAGTAGTTTATTAGCTCAGTATTTGGGAGAGGAAACATGAAATAAGCCGCATTTGGACCATTAGATACCTTTTGTATTTCAGAGGAAGGAGTTGTATTTGGACACTGGCTCTTGGTTGTGAGACTCATTTATCATTCTGTGTACTGGGGTAGTCCATGTTGGTAAGAGTACTAAAATCAGAGACTTCTGTTGCTTCAGAATGGCAATTCTATCATTCCTGTATCCAATATATATGGGTAAGCATATGAAACACCAGATACAAATTACTGTTTAGAGACAGTTGAGTTGGCTTTAATCAGGGTTCAGGTATTCACACTGAACCTGACATTTGCATTTTAATATAGAGCAGACACACAAAGCAGATTTTGCATTATCTCTCTTCTGGAAATGCCTTTGGGGTTTCACAGATACCAATACTTTCAATGCCAGGGTTCTAAGTAGAACGTTATTGGGGTAAAAATGCAGATAAAGTCTTCTTTCAGCTTGCCAAACAATCCCTTTCATTTTTTTACTTGGTGAGGAAAATGGCTTTCATTCTTTCTGTAAGGTTGGAAACACTCCTGTGAAATGATTCCCCAAGTTTTGGTACAGCTTCAGTGCTCTGAGGAGTAAATGTTACCATTTCAGCAACAACCATTCTAGCAGGTTTTCTCCACCCTTCGTCATTACTTGTCAGAGGGTTTTGCCTAACATTCTTCTTTACACAGAGTCTAAGAAGCACCAGAAGGTTTATTTGCTTCTCCTGGAAAATTGGTCCATTTGCCTCCTTTTTCTGTGGTCAGGCATGCTAGAGTGCCTCCTTAAGAGCCTTTACACGTGATGCTACTGCGAAACATGAAAAAAATCGAAGTTGGTAGATAGTCCAGTCTTTTGGGTAATCCTGTTGAACTGCAGGAAATAAGCTTTAGTTTTTGTGTTCAGTAAGTGTATAAACATAGCCAAAATGCTGCATTTTTCAAACACCTAAAGTCATGTGTTTCAATAATTGGGGGGGGGAGAGGGGAGGAGTTGTGTTTGTTTTTTTAAATTCAACTGCAAAGCTTCCTGTCCCTTGCATTTGCAAGGTGGTGGTGTAACTGCTCTTACCTACTGAAAAATGAGGCTGTTTGATGATGAACACACATCTCCCAGCCTTTACTCTGTCTCCGGAATGAGATAATCTTTCACCTCTTAACTTGTTACATTTCCGTGAGCTCGCTGTTTCGAGCTGTGTCAATGAACGTGTTTCACCACATGTATTTTAACTGGAGGCATGTCTGTAGCTGTACTCCTCTACTGCCAGGTACCCATGAGGGTCCATCACCCATCAGGAGTAAACTGAATGCTTGTTTGCAAAACCTGTCTCTGAACCAGAGCACCCAAGAGATGACGTGAATTCCTTTCTTGGGAATCAGAAAGGAGCATCCTGCTTGCTGAGGAAAGTGGGCATAAGATGAAAGTCTAGATCTAAAAGGTAAGGGAGGATCCTGTACAGACTGTAGCTTTGTGAAATGGTAGTCTCTGAAGAAGAGTTCAGCTGGGGTCAGAAACTCCATCAGGTTGATTTTACTTTGACTTTCGCCTTTATTTCTTCTTCATCTATTATCATTTCGCTCCAATCTAAGCTGAATTCATCATGTTCTAAAAACATAATTAGCACTTGTAAATTGCATGGAAATGGTGAGTTCCTGAGAATTTTTTGAATAGTTTTTTATTTATATTTAATTGTGAGATTTCCTCACTCGCTGCCCAGATGCTTCAAAATCACTACTTTATTAGAATTCAAGACTGTTGCTCTGCAGATGTTCCATTTAACATAGATATTCAGTGCAAAACTCCTTGCATGTCAAGCTAGGGTAAGGTTAAAATTGTGCCCTCAAAGCTGAGTCTGCTCTGCCCTCTTGTGTCTTTGGAATGTGTTGCCAAATGGTCCCCAAATACAGTTGCTTTATCATGAGAACTGAAATTCCCCCCCCCCCCCAGACTTAAAAGTAAGATGCGAACACATGGGTATTCGGTTATAGGTTGATTTTTTAGTGATGAGTATAGATCGACATACGTTTGAACTAAATCTGTTCTGCCAATATTCCTCATGCACACACCATGTCTGAGGGGAAGGGAAAACAACTCAGGAGTATTTTTAATACAGCTCACAAGTGCTAGAATAAACCTGAATGAACACTCTGTAAAGTTATGGTTTTTATGAATAAAGTTGTGGGGTTTATGAAGGAAGCTTCAACTGAAAAATTACCTACTAGAGGAAGGAGTGAGGAGGGGGTACTTCCAGATGATAGAGACTGGGCTGCTGTGAAGTTGTGGGTTGGCTTAGCTTGGGTGACTCCTTGACGCACCAACTTTTGACCTTAGCAGAAGTGACAGTCCAAAGCTATGATAAATTTACAGTGATTAAAGGGATTCTAAAGGGCAAAAAACCCCAGTCATGTAGTGATTTAAATTAAGATACCTTCAAGATAAGGTTCAGCTGCATGCTAAAAAAGGAACCTGCCAACTTCTCTGTGTGGTCAGTTGTTTTTTTGTTTGAAAATGAATTTAGGAGGCAGGGGTGAGCTGGAAGTTCAGATTTCCTCCCCTTATGGTATTAGGAGAAAAAGACGTTGCCATGGTTGTGCATCCTCTCTATCTCCCCAGGAGCAGAGTGGAGCAGTGCAAGCTGGTGGAAGCTACAGTGAAGCACAGTTTACTGAAAATATATTTATTTTTAAAGGGACTTAAGTGTTTTCAAATCACAGAGCCAACTATTCTATTAAAAAGTGGCTTTTCTCAACGAAGTAGGAAGTTTAGAGTTTTATACGGTCTGCTGTAAATCTTTCAGATAGCTTAAGGCTTGACATTTGCTCCGTGAGCATTGGATGATGACTGACCTGAGCCAGTCCTGCTTTTGACACAGGTGTTTTTCTCCTTATCTTAATGGGTGTTTATGGCAGAGACCAGCACTTTTCAGGAGCAGCTCTGTCATTTCTTTGCATAGAGCACTGTGCGATATGGAGGTCATGCACCCTGTTTCTTCAGAAATAATCCTGGCAGCCTTTCCAGCCACAGAGAGCAGCTCAGGCACAAGCTGTGCACCATTTGTAATTGCTGAGCAGAATTAGGGGATCACACACTCATGTGCTTTGGGCCAAGTCTGTTGCACACCCAGGGGGCTCCAGGCCTCCTCTTGTGCTCCTTTGACAAACTGCATCCTCCCTCCACCTGTTTCAGAAATTCACTGTACCAACTCCTTTTACCTTTCCCTTCTCAGCGTGCCCCTCATTTGGTGCTCCTGTTATCTTCTGTCTGTAAACAAAGAAGAAGATGCTGCTATCGAGACAATACTGAGCCTGGTCAGAAGATAGGATATTCTTGAGTAAACACACCTTTTGTTTTATGTTTTTCCAGTCCTTTTGTTTTATGTTTTTCCAGTATCATACTCAGGATTTTGATTGCTGATGCTCAGACTGAAGCTTCATTTGAAGTTTGTTCAACTCTTGTAATGATCCCAGTAGCATCAAAAAGTCTTTTTCCTGAAACCTTCCTTAAACCAGCTCCATAAAGCCCTGCCTTGCCAAGGGGAGGCAAAGCCTTCTCCCCAGTTTGCAAATGGGAATGTAGAGATAGGACATGTGTGGTGATTTAGTCATGGTCTCGTGGCAAGAGGTGCTGTGAATAAATACTTGTTCTTCAGCCTGTCTGCTCTGCTTCCTGATCCCTAGATTAGGTAGTGAAGGATGGTGAATTACTAGGTAGGGAGACGTGTTGAGACTGTAAATCTGAAATTTAATGGGCAGTGGCCTCCTCAGGGTTTTTTTTTCCTAGCCACAGGTTTTGAGCTGTCCTCCGAGAAAATCTCTGCCCACGAACTCTGTTTTTAAACTCCATTTCTGAAGACAAAGAAATTCAGTTTGTTGATCTGTGAATGCAGAGCACTAGGTCTGCAATTTATTATTTGTTGTCTTATTTCTCCAAAATCATAAGGACCAAAGAAATCTGAATAGGAAATTATTTTATGGTTCATCTGTTCTTACGGTTTATTTTTTTCCATGCTGATGTCTTCGGTTCAGTAAAGGCTGCATGAAAATAGGGTTATTAATTACGGTTATCTGTTTATCATGTGATTCAATGTATGTACCCAAAGGAAGGGAGGAAGTGCCTGAGTTTTAGTTTCAGATCCAAAGTGGAAAGTGCAGAAATTGCATTTGTAATAATCTCTGGGAACTAAGGGCACTTCTACGTAGCCAAGGATGGAAGATGAGGCAGAGTCTTTTCCAAACTTACTGTTTGAGAAGTCGTCTCTTCCAGTCAGCGGCATCCCAACATAGAGCTCAGAGCTGAGTACCGATGGTAGAAGAGCGACAGCGTCGGCTCCTTGCGCGGGTTCTGGGTTGTATCTGTGTCCTGACCCACGTACACAGTCACTTCTGCTAGCGGTGCACAGCTAATGCAGCTCCGTGGGAGGCATGCCGTAGCTGTGGCCTCATACTTTAATARTTTTCAGACTGCTTTTATAGAAGTGCTTCATCCTCGCTAGGGCTCTCTGATGCAAATGAGAATATTGCTTGGTTTTAGACTGGAGGGTTAGGCTGTAGTGTCAATACCAAGGGTCAGCGGTGGGGCCAGACTTGTCGCCCATTCTGACCTCTAGACTGTTATGTTCATTTGTTTGAATATTTATTGTTGTCCTTTTTGGTAATGGTTTCCCATGGTGACCGGTCACTACTGCTTTGCGAAGAAGCAGTGACAGTGGCCAAGGGTCCAGCGCCTGACCACAACTCATTAAGATCCTGCTAAAGCAGCTTACCTCATCAGGAGGAAAAGGGAGGGTTCCATGTACCACTGGGTGTTCGTTTGCACTTTGTGGATTGTATGGTGTAGTTCCATGCTGATGTAAAACAGTATTGACATTAACCCTCAACCATTGAATTAGGTCTGTCCTGGACCTCAGTTCAGAGGAGGTGTGCTAAGACTGCTGTCACTCTGATAGCAGGAGCTTGGTGATGGGACAAAGCTTCAGCATGTGTTTGCCACTGTGGGAAGGAGGAGAGGATCATCACTGGCAGCTGGAGGCCTTTTTTTTTCAAACCTACAGCTACCTTTGGAATTGCAGTGTGTGCAATTAAACTCAGAGCAGCAGCTTTCTAGCTGTAGGCCGTACTGAAATCTTGTGTTGAGTGAGGGTTTGTTTGTCCTCAGGTCTGGCTGTGAATTAATGGTCTGTTTTAGAGGCTTCAGTGGGTTAGAATTGCCTTCTTGGTGGAGAAAATGCCAGTGCTGTGCAAAGTCAGCAGGAGCACTTTGAGATGCTAAGAGATGCTTTGCTACTTTTTGTTGATCCAGGTGGTCTTTTCTAAGTACAAAGTCAAAGAAATTACTGTTTGCCCCTTCCTTCATCTCCCCGTGCAAGTGTCATGTAATTGGCAGGAACACTGAATCCTCCCTGTCTCCCGTTCCTGTTTGCACGGGAAAGAAACAGAGGGAAGTGAGATGGAACCATACGTCCCTCTGCATCTGTACTCTGAAGGCAAAGTTATTTGTGAGCCTTAAGCATATGGGTGGGAGAGCTGCCAAGCCAAAGTTGTTCCCAAGTATGTGTAAACTAAATCTGATCCCTTAAACTCATCCAGCTAAGGAACTTTCACTCTGGCAAAGGTTTGTAAATATTACAGTACCTGTCACTTTTGGATGCCACTTTCTGTTTTCATAGCAGCGAACTGAAAGCTTTGAAGTCTGGAATGTTTTGTTTAGATTTGTGGAGGTTGACCTCAAAACATCAATCTTTCTGCTCCTTTTAGGATGTATGAAAATAGTCTTCTCTTTTCACAGAAAATTTCTTGTAGCAACAGTATTGCTAATGGTTGGAGTTCTCAGATGTTCTCAGAGCATTGAAGCATGTATTGAGATATGTATACCAAAATATAGAGAGTTTTGCCTCTCTTGTTATTGTCAGTGATTCAATTTTCTCTTCTGTGTGAGGGAACATGCATAAACGTATACTTATAATGAAGTGAAAAGCATTAATCTAAACAATGCTTATAAAGTGGTTTCTGGATGCATGGCGCTCTCAGAGTACCTAGTTAGTTTTACTGGGGTTTTAGTTTACATGTACTTTTCAGTTTCTGCACCATCTGCACAGCATAGGCTCCACCTGTTTGGATTCTCTGTGCTCGCTGGGATAGATGTGGATGGTAATAACAGTCACGTTTTGCTTATTTTCAAGATGAGTTGCTGGTTGATATAAACCTGTGACTTGAGTTTGCCAGATACAGTTGCTCCCATCATTTGTGCTGGTCTCCAGTTGTTTCTTGGAGGAAGGTGTCACGCTGTTTCTCTTGAAATAAGTCTTAGAAGTGAGTTTTGGTAGACCTGTTCTGAATTGCAGGTCAATACTGTGCAGCTAACTCTAATTATAACTCATTTATGACTCTGAAGTTAACCTGGCCATAGCTAAAACTCCATGGAGGCAGTACTTTTAAGACTCTGCTCACTGAGGAGTCAAGTTGGATAGTTGCTCTTACTTGTGTGGTGTTCTTGCTTTGACTTTGTCAATGTGTGCACAGCTTTTGTCTGAAAGTCTTTGGGCCCGCTGACCTGTCCCAGAGCCGTGGCTGAAGCCAAGGTTCTCTTTGCACTTGAAATTGCAACCCAGCCCTCTTCAGCGGTGGAGGTTTATGCTCAACTCCTTCAAGTCCTACAGTGCTTTCCCCCTTTCCTGCTGCATTCCTAGAGGAATCAAAGTTCTCCTACAGTGAACAGGACATGAATCCTAGAGCAATTCAACCTACTAAGTCACTAAGAGGGCTGGGTTTTGACTCCAGCCTTCCTGCAACCCCGTATGAACAAGCACAACATCAGTAGAAACACCCTGGAGCAGACCTACTCTGTTAAGTTTTACCGTGGTTTCCCGTGTTTTTTCTCTTTAACCAAAGTCCACTGAGCAGTCTTGCCAAGGTGTCTCAGCAGTGCTCTGACTGGCTTTGCCAGACCAAATAAGCACTGCTTTCATGGCAGAGAGGTCCCAATGGATGGTGGGAAGTGTTACGTGGCTGGCACCTTGGCTGAAGTAAATCCACCCTGGAATCTGCCACCTGAGGGGCCCTACAGTAATGATAGCTTTGTGAGACTGCCTGCTCCAGCCACACTTGCTGACCATTCCGGTTTTTGTAAAATGCTTTAGAAAATTATGCTTGAAAGCATAATGTTAAGAGCCAAGATCCCAATTGCTTTTCACCTCACTGGCTAAATCTTATGCAGCTGTCTATTCCTAAGCAGGTGATAGTTTTTGCTGCCTAACTGTGAAAATAGGGGTTTTATATTTCCATTTAGATTATCTGAAAATTGGGCCTTCCATCTTCTGATATGTTTCCAGAGACCCAAATTCAGGCCTGGCTAATAATCTTTCCAGTGCTTTAATATCAATTGTTAAAGTAAAGCTGACTATCAAGAAGCAGTTAGTGTGGAGAGAGCTGGTAATGATGCAGCTGAGAAGCTAAACCTCTCATCTCCATTTGAGTCTTTTTTTTGTCTTGCAGATGAGAGGATCTGTTCACCACCCTTTATGGAGCTGACAAGTGCCTGTGGAGAAGATACCTTGCAGCTTATAGAGAAGAATGGACTGGCATTCCCATTCAGTATGTACATGGGCTTTTCCTTGGTGCTTCTAGTAGGTTCTGAATATTGTACATGCACCCCCCAAGACGTAGCCAACACTGCAGGAGTGTGGGTTTCATTGCCAAAGTGTCAGGGGCGTTAAAACCTTCCTGAAACAAATGCTCTGAAGCAGTCTGCTTGGAATGTGGAACAAAACCCCTCCCTATCAGCTTTTACTTTGCTTTTTATTGGTGTTCCTTACTTTAAACACCTTGCTACAGTAAACATGCATTGTTGGGAAATGCTAATAGTTCTAACAAAGTTAGCCTCTTGCCCTGAACTTGTGCAAGAAGTTTCTCCTGCCAGCTGCATTCATTATTTTTCTCAAGAAAACCACTACCTTGCTGACTGTCCCCTTTTTTCACCTACCCCTTCCTTTCCCTGGTCCAGGCTACAAATATAATCTTAGAGGGTAGAAGAAAGGGTGTAAAAATTACCATAGATAGCAGGCTCTAAGGGTCCACAGCCTCAAACAGCTGCTATGAACTGTTTGTGCTTTGTAGCGAGTTTCGTTGCGGGGGTTGTGCTTTAATTCGTTCCTTTATTTGATTCCTTGCAGTATAAAGTGAGCAGAATTGGTTAGTCGGTGTTTGTTCCCTTGGTGCTTGCCTCATTTGTAAGGTTCAGAGGTAAAGTTGCGTGGAAAAAGCATGTTTTGCCCTCTCTGCCATCGCTCTCCCAGAGGAGGCAGGTCTCCTGAAGCTAGATTGTGAAGCAGTAATTTAAAGCCCACTGAATAGCTTTGACCCCCCTTCCTCGCCCATGCACATTGTCTTCTCGATACAGGCTGGCTAGTGCTCAGTAGTCAGCAGCGTAGCCCATATATTCAGAAGGCCTCAATTAATGCCTCTAAATGATGATGAAATTAAAAAATAACATTGAAAATCAATATAACATGGTATTGTGGGAGTGCTTTTTCTGTCTCCTCTCTCTCTTCTGCTTTTTTAAAAAAAAAAACGCTCCTGCTCTCCAGAGCATGTGTTTGAGAAACATCATATACCACTTTCCAAAATTTAAAGTTACCAACTTATTTTGGACTCTAGTGCAGGTCATCTGCCTTTCATAGCTGCCTGTCCTCTTGCCCGGCAATTTGACTCTTCCAACAACCCCCAAAGAAGTCTTGTCCTATCTAATCCCCTCGCTACTTGCAAGTTTTCATCTCCTGTGCTTAACATATAAATAACATCAGCCCTAGTCATCGTGTGGGTCCCAGGGTCTTCAGCTCTTCTCTGGTTTCGTAATAGCAGGAGCATGTTGTTTCTTTCTTCTTACTGGTTTTAGGATGGAGGTGAGAACCAGGATGTACAGAGCAGATAAGGAATATGAAGGAGAAAGAAGAACTGCTGGGCTCTTTCTACTTTTTTTGCCCCCCTCTATGGTTGCCTGCAAAAAATGTGTTGGATCTTAGTTTGGTTCAGCCTGTTTGGTTTCCTGCTATTCCCCAGAAACAGGGAGGTAGGAAAAGAAGTTGGTTTCCACTGTGTCCCAGCTCTCTCGTTTTCAGAACAGTCATGTTTTGTGTTACCTGTAAAGTAGCTCCAGCCTCAGGCAACATTACATACTTGTGAAGATGCCCTCTGAATAGGCAGGATGGCAATACCAGTACTGGTACTAACTTCTTAGCTGATGCTTTGCACCTCTGACCAGTACTAATAATGACCTCTGCTTACACCTTAGTTACAACAGGGAGTAGTTGAGAGAGTAGGGCTGGGAGCTAGCCAAGCTTTGGAGTGATTGAGGACACTGTTCAAGCAGAGACTGTCACTAGCATCTGGTACAGTCAATGCCTTGGTCTGGTGAACTCCAGTGTTTGCATGTGTGGGTAGGGATGGATTTATAAGGGGTTTCTGTGTACTATTTCAGTGGTGCGTTAATTTTTCTTTTTTATTTACCCAGTTTGTAAAACCAGAGTGGCCCATGGAACCAACTCTCACGAGGTGAGTTAAAAAACTTTTGCAGTGTTATCCCCCTGCTTCCAGTCCCCCCATGGTGGTTTGGTTGGTGCTTTCTGATCCTGTAGTAGGCAGAATGAGGGCTATGCCCAAACGACTTCCCTGCCCCCACCTCTCCCTGGTGTTTAATTACTCCATTTTTTTTTTCAGATTTATCTGAAATGAAGTTAAATATGACTTTAACCTATTGACGTAGAAGTTCTTTCTAGCAGTTTCTAGCTTCTATCATCTAGTTGCTTCTAGCAGTTTGTAGTCTATAGTCAGCTCTGTCTGCAAGGAATCTCCTTCAGCCTCTCCTTTGGTGGGAGGTCACACTAAATGATGTTTCTACCCCACCATGTTTCTCTTCCAACATGTATGTGGTACAAGTGAGAAATGGTTTTGTGCTGCAACTGAAGCAGAAGTATGAGTGAAGGCCAGCTGGTTCCTGTCCTTGAGGGGAAGGGAATAGAAATAGAGATGGTTACTAGGCATGTTCAGTTGTAATAACATGGCTGGAGCTGTGGGAAGAACAGGGCTGGTAGATCTATCTGTTTTCCCTCCTTCCCGTAAGGCAACTGCAGTTAAAATGGTTGTGTATTCCTGGAAGGAGTGCATTCCCTATGAGCCTAGCTTCCTCTAAATTTAGGCGAGTTGAGTCCTGTTTGAATTCTTTTCCATTTGTACTTCCTGCCTTCCTGCTTACCGCAGCTCAGTTTTGAGAATCCAGCCCTCGCTGCTGGCTCTCGTAACGCCTGGCTTCCTTTGTTAACAACGTGGTTGTCGGTCCAGGTTTCCCAGCTGCTCCTGAAACGTGCAGTATGTTGCTGCAGCGTCTCTGAGAGCTGAAGGCCCTGAAGTAAAATGTAAATCTAGATGAGCAGAATGCCTACAGCTGAAATCTTGAATGACCAGTACTTCCTTTTAAAAATGCAGCTAGATTTTTCATGCAGGCCTTAACTTGGGTCATTTTACAAGCATGACAGACAGTCCTGTTAGTTTGCCGGAGCAGCCACTATGAATTTTTGCTGTCATTCCAAATAACACTTAGGGACCGGGTTGTGAATTAATTTAAGACTCCAGCTTCCCTGTTGATTTTTCTGTAGAGGGTTCCTCTGCAACTGCAACCCTGAAATGCATGAACCTTTCAGTGCTTGTTCAGTCAGACTTGGACTTCGTTTCCCTGGGGAATCTTTCTTTGCTGTTCTTCCATACAGTGCAGACATACCTCAGCCTCCTGCCAGAATTCCATTTTCTGAGCAAAAATTAGACTAAAATACAGTTGTAGACTGCACTTTATCACAGGAACTTATGACTAAGGGCCTAGGAGGACCCCTGGAAAAAAGCCTAAAGTTTTGTGTGGTACTTTACATAGTTAGGAGTAGTAGTCACTTTTGGAGTTGCTGTGTTCTCAGGAGTGATCCAGAAGTGTATTTATGATCAGAGAGGAACTGTCTTGTAATTTCTATTTGATGGTCAATAATGGCAAGGGAAGCGTAGAATAAATACTCTGCTTACAGTACAGTCTGTCTAAAAGATGGAGCACAAGTCTAGAAGCAAGAAATTGTTGCCTGTTTTACTAATGACTCCTTCTTTGGCTTTTGGTAAATTGCTTCATTTTCTGTAGAGATATTCCCACTGCAGAGCTGACACTGGAACTAGAACCCAGCCTGGCCAGAAACGTGCTTTTCTTCACAAGATGACTATTCAGAAAGTTCAAGTATGGGCTAACAGGGACAGCTGAAGGTGCAGGCTTGAATTTAGGTTTGGTGCCAGCCAAGGCTGGCAGACTCCACACTTTGCTGTGAAAGAACTAGTTAAGCCAAGGTGCTGTTAGTTAGTCTTCTTGTGGTGTCCCAAAGTTCCACATGGCTTCTGCACTAGAAGTCGCATTGACCAGCTCAGCACTTGAACCCCACTTTGTCAGCACCCTTTGTTAGGCTTGAACAGAGATGATGCCTGAAGGTTGTCCTTCCTGGCTGCCAGCAGGTCAGAACATAACTGACCTTTGGTGAAGCTGCCTTGAGACATCACTGAGATCCATAACCTGAAGAAATGTGTCCAGAATGACTTTTTCTACATGTTGAACAGGCAGGAATGAACAGGCGGAGAATCACTGTGATGTTTGAGACTGAATTCCTTAAGGACATTGTCAGTAAAAATTCCGGGTGCCAAATGTTTTGTTTTGCCTTCAAAAGAGCTCTGCATTTATAATGAGGAATGCTATTTGGAAATTATCATGTAAAGTATTGTTCCCATGTTACTGCCAGACACAGCAGGTCTGTGCTAGATGACAAAGAGCTTGTGCACCCTGCAAGCGAATTCTTGGAGTTATATTCAGGCATGCTAAAAACCATGAGACATCGCAGTGAACCAGCATAACACAACACCATGGGAGTTACATGGGTTGTGTGCTAGTCCATGGGGCTGTCGGTACAGAGCTTTGCAGAAGAGAGGTTTCACATGGTTTCCAGTAGCCTGGGTCAGTTCTGTGCCAAGAAGATAAACTCTCTGGGTTTCCACACTTCTAAAATAGGATAAGTACCTGCTCATCTTACGAAAGAGTGGTTTGTGGGGATTAATTAACTAATACTTGCAGAGAGCACTTGAAGGATAGGAACAGCATAGTTTTTGCCAGTACGATGTTGTAGATATTATAAAGCCAACAGTCTACATAGGAGGAGGAAGAAAGCAGTGTTTCTTGCCACCAGTGAGAGACAAATGAGGTATGATGATGTTGTTGCCATGAATCATCTTGATGGACGATTCTGCTGGTTAGAGTAGGTTTCTTGCACAGGTTATTACCACTCACAAATTCAGTCTGTGCTGTCAGATAGGTAGCATCTGGTATAAGAGACAGAGTAAGAATATCAGCTGCAAGTAGGTAAGAATGCATGCATTGACTTAAGTTCAGAAAATGTTCATCTACTGAGTCATTACGCACGTGTGCAGACAATTATGTGATCTAATGTGGTCTACCAGATAAGGAGGAATAAGGACAAAAATGTGCTCAGACTTTTAACTATGAATATGTAATCACTACATCATCTACCATGGTTATGTTTTTGAACAACAAAACCTATTATATTTACTATTTTTATTACAGGAACAAACTAAGATGTTAGCAAGAATTCAGTCTGAAAGTACGGTGTACGTCAAATGAGCAGCTGATCATACATAATATATGAGAGAGAGCACAAAGTGGTAGAGTTTCTTTGTAAAACCTTTCCAGTGACCCTGACTTCACTAAGATACAGCTAATTTCAGAAAGCACAAAAACTGACAGGAAGCATATGGGAAGAGAGAGTAAGCAGTATAACTCATCTGCACCATGCTGAGGCAGGAAGCTCCAATTTTGTTCTGTATGTCACTGTGGAGTCAGTCACTGTGGGACACACAGTAATTCTCTTAAACTCTCTGGACTGTCTTACATCCCGAGTAAAACACTAGGCCCAAGGAGGCCAGTGAGAAAATATTAACAGGCATAAGAAAAAACTTGTGTTTCAGAGCTTCGGAACTTTTCTGGCAAGCGTTTCTGGCCTTAACAGTCCTTACTCATATTGACCTGACTATCAACATGCCCTTTTGCCACCGTGAATAACAAGGCCTAGCATCACTGGAGTAATGAAGAGAGGTCAATATTCAGATAACTAGAGCATGGCTTTTTCAGGGCTTTGATGATAGAGAGCAAACCTAAGTTTATCCTCACTGCTGTGTAGGGGCACACACATAAAGTAATTTCATCAGCCTGTGCCAGAATGCTGCTGGTTCTGTGTAGAAGCCATGGCAGCATCCATACTCCAACAACAAACCTGAAAAATGGGGCACCACTGTTACGATAATTATATATGCGTGTAAGCATGGTAATGGAGGGATCGATGGAAACAGCAGTGTAACATGTGCTGAAGATATGCTGGCTCGTCAAAGTACTTCTGTACATCTACCAGCACCACTTCCATGCTCTTTGAGGCAGCTGTTGTTCATCATTCAGGCCCTATAAATGCCTTCTGTTTCGGTATATTTATTCCAGTCCCTTCAAGAGAACTATCCATTTGGAGTAATGGGGTGAAACCAAGCCGAGAAAATCATTAGGCCAATATTTGCTAGCAGTAAGAACTACTAGAATCTTAAAGAAGTTCTCTGATGATGTGGTGAAACCCTGGTGCTTAGGCCATTGCAACTGGACTGAACCAAACCACGGGAAATATAGCTGTGGGGAAGAACTCGTATAGTTAGTTCATAGAGCCATTCCTTCTGTTGTTCTCATGGTACGTGCTTGTATTCAATACAAACTTTGTTGTCTGTGTTGGTCAAATGTTTTACCCTTTTGTTGTACCTGTAGTGCTTCCCAACTAAAAGCAGCAAATGAAATTGCAAAGAGCTGAGAAGAAAATGTTGGTAGAAAATGAAAGCTGCACTGCCAGTAGTGTTTGGAGAGTTGTGTGTCAGTGAAATGAAACATAATGAAATAGAACTAGCTGCTAAGAAGGAATTCACATATGGTCAATATATATCCACTAGTAGATGTTCCCCCTCACTGCTAGTCAGGTGGTGGGTAAGAGTGAAATTATTGAAAGATTTGTGCACAACTGTGTGCGTGTTTCCAGATGGCGATCATCTTCAACCAGGAGGGCCTGAAAGCTGTCCGCCCCCCTTGCGTCATTCAGAGCTTCATCAATCACAATGCCGTGCTGTATAAAGTCTTTGTGGTCGGAGAATCCTACACGGTGGTGAAAAGACCATCTTTAAAGAACTTCTCTGCGGGAATCTCAGGTACGTTGTGCCGATTTAAAAGGAAATGTCAGTTCTCAGAGCCTTGGCAGCAAAAAAATATTTTAAAAGGCTGCTGAAGTGAAGGCAGCTGGTTTTTACATACCATGTTTCCTCTTCTGTATTATTTCAATAGGAAGGGAGATAACTCATCTGCTCTGAAATACATACGAACAACATTCGTATAGTAAATATTTATGCAGTGGTAACCTGAGTCTTACCTGTTAGTGTTTTATGTCACATGGAAAGGGAGAGAGAGAGAGAGAAATTCTCTAATTTCGCAGTAAGTTCATGTGTCATTTGTTTGGGGGTTTGTTTATAAATGTGCCTTGGAGAGAATTTCCTGGATTCCATCATTTCAGAACTTCCTCTCCCTATTTTTACGTTGATTATGTATGTGTGTTTAAATTAAAGGTCGCTTGTGCTCTCCCCTAAACGAGCCTCTCTCTTCATGTGAGGCCCAGTGCTGTAAACCTTGGCGGGAAGTGTCCTTTGGTTTGTAGATACCAGCCGTGTTGGGGGGAAGGAGGAATGGATTTGTCAGTGAGGACAGTGATGCTCCTATATGTCACTAGACAGCAGCACTTCAGAGGTTTTCACTGAAGATTACTAACATTTCCTTTATGGAAAAAAAGCTGGTTTCCCAAGAACTGCATTCTGTGGGCCTTCAGAAGCAAGAAGAAATTAGCAGGGCACGGATGGGAGCAATCTGCCTGCAGCCGGACAAATCCAGGAGATGGGGATGGGAGGGGAGAAGGTATCAAGCTGAAGGAGATGAATGATCAAGTGCCAGTTTCTTGTCACTTAGTGGTTTCTACTGATCTTATTGTGTCCATGTGTGCTCACCATTGCGTTCTGCACACACATATGTATTCTGTTAGTATATGTATAGTACGATCCCGGTAAAAGTCATTTTCTGTAGGTATGTATGCCTGTATTTACATTTAGGTCTGCTGTATGTCCTGATCAAATTAAGTAGGCCAGAATCTGTGTTCATATGAACTATTAGTACAGTTGGTCTGTACCTTTGCTGGAAGAGAACATTTTAAGGCATCTTTCTAAAAATGCCTTAGCTAATGTCTCATCCGTTAGTGTAAGACTTGGAAGTTGTCTGGAAGCCCACATAAAAATAAGTTTTGTGGGCAGATTAGGATAAGTGTCTGGCTTTCTTACCCTCATCAGGAGAGTTTAAGGGGGCTGTGCTACAGGTGCCTGACTAGGCAGATCCGACAATGAGGCAGATCTGGCAGCTGTGAGGCACTCCAGGAGCTGATTGTCTGAAAGTCCAGGGCCTTTCTAAATGGGAGGAGAGACAGGAAGAGTATTTGGTGGTGTCAGACTGCAGAGTGGATTTACGTTTGCTTTTCACAGCTCCCCCATCTTTATTGTATATGGTCCTGTGGCTGCTCTTCAGTGTCCACTCAGCGAGACCAGCATAGCAGAAATACTCTATTGCTGGTGCCACCTGCGTGCTGAGACTTTGGTCCGAGTGTTCCTATGCGGGTTGTCCATACGATGCCATCAGTCTGCTGCGGTGGGAGTCCCAAGGGGAGACTTGTGGTGGTGGATTTCTCCCCACCAGTAAAACCTCCAGCACAGAGGCAGTGGGGCGGGAGGTGCTGATACAATTCTCCCCGTGGTTCCCACTGTGGTACGTTAGTGGCTTCTGTCACCTCAGGGTGTCTCCTGTATTCCTGTGGTGCCTCCAACGGGAGGGCGGGTCCTGACCATGAAATTTACTGCTTTCCTCCATGGTGACAGTGCCCTCCCCAGGTTCACGGGGATCTCAGTGTGCCATCGATCTACTGCTACCTGCAGTGAATGCAGCTTGTCCCTTCTGTCACGTGCCTTCCCATTGGAACTGTCACTTTGAGTATGGCAAATTAGTAAAAATTAACTTCATTATCTTACTGAACTTAGTTAATTGGCTCTGGTGAAGGAAAGGAAACTGGTTTCTATTAACCCCATGCAGTTGTATGTATTTGTGGTCCGAGGTCCGAAAACCGTGGGTGACCTGGCCGTGGGCCCTGCATGTGCAGGCAGCTGCGTGCCAGGCAGGAGAGGCCCCGGGAGTGGGGCAGGTGGCGGGGCTGCCCCGTAGTGATGGAGACTGAGATTGCCGGGGCCGCAGTGCCATCTACTGTTCCTTGCACTAATCCTTTGGGAATTAAAATCGGGTACAAAGTTATTTACAACCTTCTTTTAATTCCAGACAGAGAATCAATATTTTTCAACAGCCACAATGTTTCAAAGCCAGAATCCTCATCTGTCTTAACAGCAGTAAGTACACTTGGTCTTTTTTCCTCTATCGCGGCCGGAAAACTGTCTAGTCCTTTCTTATCAAAGCGTTAGCAGCTAGTGACCCTCCTTCACAAGTTGTCTGCTTCTGTGTTGCAGGCTGAGGTCTGTTTGGTACAACGAACCAGCATGACTGTGTGTCCCTCTGGTTTTCCTTACCGAGCTCCGGTGAGGAAGCACTGACGCAGCAGGCCTGTGCTGCTTGCCAGGCCTAAACTCCCCAGAGCTAATCTAGGCAAAGGCAAAGGGAAGAAGGAGGTTCTAAATGCAAATACCTGGCCTTTTCCTGTCCAGAGAGCTTAATAAACATAAATCATCCTTCTAGGACTCAGTTCTGTGAGGAGGGACAAATGGTGAAAATTCAAGCAGAGAAACTGCGTTGGGCAGGGCCACCGAGGGCCAGTAGCTGCCTGTGGTGCGAGCATGCCCGAGCTGTGACCGCGGGACCATTTCTGGGTCTCTTCCAGGTCCAGCAGTGCCAGCACGCAGCACAGTTTCATCCTTGTGTTCCAGTCCTTTTAATAAGCTTTGCGTGTATGAATCCTAACAAGTTCTCGGGCACTCAACTGCTGAGAAAGTCACTTTACAGGACTGGGTCCTTTCAATCTCTGAGTCTCCAGATTCTTTTCTGTTTCACAAGCTCTATTGGGGAGTAGTTTCGTAGTTGGCAATGATTAAATTTTGTGTGCAACACTGATGGGCATGCTAAAAATTAAAACTGTAATTGTGCTAGTCATAAATCCCTTTATGGATAAATTTACTTTCAAACTTAGAGAGTATATGCTCCTGTGGTTTACCTTCCATCTCTCTTATACACATACATATTCCATACATGCTTCTGTAGGCGTAACAGCATACTTCTGCTGCATAACCTGTTGTTTAAAAAGTGAGAAAAATTACATCTTCCAGTCATAAATAACCAGACTTATTCGACCTAATAAATGTTTGTAGAATAACTTACACATGAAAACCCATATAAAAGATATCCCCTTTTAATTAGCCTGTGCCCTGAAGATAACAACTGAGTTGTGTTGTATGGCTCAAATGAAACTAACAGCAAGAGTCTGGCTTAACAGTCCTTTAACACAGGCTCTAATCTACATTGAAATAGCAGAATGATATCCAGAATACTTGCAGCACAAGGTTAAACACGCCAGCTGTATTTGGTTTTTTAAGGTGTAGATCTAGTACTTAAAATAGGGAGTCTGATTCTCCATTCMTTCCTCTACTGCTGTGTGTCTCGAGGAGCTGCACCAGTATGAAGAGGAAGAACTAGGTGCTTTAGAGCAGGTGAACTTCCAATATAGGTAGGATTCTGAATTATGAAAGCAGTTTCTGTTTGGTGTCTTTCTCTGTTTCATGCCACCGGTTCTCTGCAATTAGATTTGGTCAATATGCACCTGGAAGCCTCTGAAAATTAATCTTTCCACTAAAAAGACTGTTTCAGAGTCCCTTAGTAATGTGTCTTTTTTCACTGTAGCTGGATAAAATCGAAGGAGTATTTGAGCGGCCAAACGACGATGTCATCCGGGAAATCTCTAAGGCACTGCGGCAAGCTCTGGGAGTTTCCCTCTTTGGAATTGATATCATCATTAACAATCAGACTGGGCAGCATGCGGTCATTGATATAAATGCATTCCCAGGTGAGAAAGGCCTTTCCACTCATGCTTTGTGGAAACCGTGCAGTGCCTGCTTATACTGCTTGTGTCTCCCATCATTGCTTCCCAGGTAGGGGACAGGAGARCAACAGCCAAATTGTTCTGAGATCAAATACTGTTTAATCTGGGAAGGGTGGAACCCTAATCTAGATACGGAATGTGCTACTGAAATATTAGCTCTTAGGAGATATGGTCAGATTTTAGTGGCCAGCTGTAACATGGCTGTCATGCCCTTCCCTGCAAAGGGATGCCCAGGAACTGAAGCATGGGACTGTGTGCTGGGACCTGGCCTTTCTGGTCCTGTCCCTCATTCTGAAGATGAAAAAAAGAATAATAAATTCTATTTTAGGAGAGCCTTTTAAGATTTCTTTTTTCCCAGACTCTCTGCCATTAAAAGTGTTGAGGGGGTGGAAGCAGCAAACTGTTCCCTTGAAAATCTCTTCCTGTGCAAATTGATTCCCCATGAAAAGACATTTTGTGCACAAAAGCAACAACACCGGGAATCTGAAGAAGGTGATAAAACTGTAGGTGCACAGAAGTTGCTGTAAAGGGTTAAATATCCTTGCAGGTTCTCGTAAGTGGATCCTGGAGTAAAATAATAGAATAGAGCATGTGAAAACCAGTAAATTTGTCCTCCACTTTTTTTAGTGCAACATATGTCTTGGAAACAACTAAACAAGCTCCTTAACCACTGGAGTTGTTAAAAGGAGTTTTAAGTGTGTATAATGGGAAGCAATAATGGTTTGTCACTTGCGCTAAACTCAGTAGCCTAACACAGGAAAAAAATACATCATCTCATTTGGTGCTGTTTTGCATGGGGTTTTTCTCTTTAAGAATCTCCTCTCCTTACCTGAATAGTGATGTTCGTTTCCAGAGACATACACAGACTGTTACAGTTTGTTTAACCTGTCATTGAAGACTTTGAGTTTTCAATATGGCTGAGGTATCTTTACATCTAGAGATCTTGCCCTGACCCCGCAGTCGTCTTAATCTTTCAGTCCAGGTCCTCAATGCCACTACTGCCCTGTAGTGCCTTGCCTGTCTATCTCCACAGTAACTGGCTTCCTTTTAAAACTCCAGCCCTGCTATTCTCAGGTCACTTTGCAGCTTGGTTCTACCATATGGTGTTGATGCAATCCGCAGATCTATGAAAACAGTCTTCTGCCAAGAGCAGTGAAACAGCCTAAATGGGGTGTCAGATGGAGCCAAATCAGTTTTATGAATGGGATTATATTTCAGACACTGGGTCTTGAAGTCAGTGATGCAGGACATTCTTTTGCAATCCTGCATCCTGCATTTTGGTTTGATGTTTTGGGATTTTTGTTTTTTCAAGTATTGTTTTGGATTTGGTACTTTGGACAGACGGAAATTCCCCTTTTCTTGATATATTGCAAAGTCCAGATTGGAGAACAACTAGTGGCTAACTTAAGTATTTAAAGAGGAGTAATGTCTTCTTGGTGTGGCAGAAGTTTGCAGAACTGCCTTAAGCCTTGTGCTCTGCTGTACTTCTACTCTAAGGCAACAGTTTTTGATATTCAGCCCAAGTCCTGTATTTCAATCTGCACAGTAATTGGTCTTTGAAGAGACATTGAATTAATAGGGTGTTTTAGTCCTTACAAGAGGCTTGAGAGCATGGGGAAGCTTCTTGTGCACAGGTCTACATTGTGTCTCTCACAGGATTTTTTTGGTGGTGAACATGTGGGTAGTGAAGGTAGCTACTGGCTTTATCACCATGGGATAGGTTCAAGACCAGTTGGAGAAAGCCTAGAGGATAGCAGCAGGGACCAGACATATGGAAGAGAGAAGGTAAACAAAACTGCCTTCAAATTTGTAAAAGGTAGCAGAACTGAGAGAGGTGAGCTGCTCTCAAGGGCTGCTGAGGTCGGAGAAGAAGCAATGGGGTAAAATACAACTGAAGAAGAGTTACATCTCAACACAGAATACTCTGTTGCCCAAAAGCATACTCAGCCCAGGCAGTTGCTTTTCCTTCCAGGGGCCAATATGATTAAAGGTTCAAGGGCTGGCTTCATTGATAGAGCCAGCGCCTTGCTAATGAGAAGTTCAAATTCAGCCCTGCTCAAAAGAGTCATTGAAGAGCTGCATCAGCAGTGGGATCTCACTGTTCCTGGCTCAGTGCAGTCCCACGAAGGGGCTTTCCCTTGCTCCTCTTCCTTAAGTCATCCTGTCCTGCAGGAGTTGCAGTAGAGCCAAGCTGGAGCCAAGTTAGACACCTCAGGGACCTGCTACATTATCTCTGCACCACTGCTTTGGGGAAAGGAGAGGAAGAGGTGTGCTATAAGGAGCCTTTCACAGCCTCTTTCATGGAGCTCAAGCTACAGCTTCGGGCCAGGCCTGACCAAAGGCATTGTCCAACTATCCAGAGGCTTGGCTTCCTTGTGTGCTGTCTTTTGTGTTTACCAGGCTTGAAGCTCATTTGAACCTGCTACTCCATGGAGTGAGATTAGTTTAACGTCAGAATTGAGAGCAGATGTACCTCTGGGAGGATGTCGTCTGTTATCTGCTCCATTAGCACCCGCAACTCTTCAAAAAGATTTTAAAGATAAATGTCTGAAAGGCCTATTGTATCTCCTGTTCTGTGGGAAACCACCGTGACTATATTTAGCTGTAGTTATCGGCGGAGATATTTAACTGTAGGCACAGTCACGTAGTATGTGGGTTTTATGTTTGTCTGACCTCAGGTAACAGAGAAAAGGCTCCTCATAGCCTGCTATTGTGTGGCCATGGCTGAGCTCACCCAGCCCGAGCAGCAGCTTGTGGACACGTTTTGCAGCCTGTCACCAGTACAGGTGAACTGCTGGTTCTGTGTGCATATATGTGGCAGCTGGAAGCATCAGATCTGGACATGCACTTTGTGTAAATATGCTGTCACAAATGCAGGACATGGGCTGTCCATTTCTCTCTGCCCAGGGGAAGATGAACAAAAGCAGAGAGTGTGCCAGATCAGGGAGAGTCTCCTAAAAATCAGGCAGGTAGCATCTCTAATGCTAGTTTAAAAACGCTCGTAGGCATTTCTTGACTCCACAAAGCTCAGGGGGGCAGGTACTTGTTTTCAGGTGCATTGCTGGGTGGACATCCTTCTATCCATGCTCAGCCAGAGGACTCTGAAGACTGTTTTCAACATAGCAATATTCAGGCCTCTTGTAGACAGGCATTTCCAAAATGGTTTCAGTGGGCAGTGCTAGGATAGTACCTTTTGGAGCACAATTCATGCAACTTGTGCTTTGAGGCGTGGAAAACTTACATCCTCCCACTGATTCCTTGTGTGACATTAACCCCGAATTCATTACCAGTAGTTTCTGAAGGTGTAGTTTAATCTGCCCTTCTTGATTTTGTTATCATCACAGCACAGTGATGTCCCACAATTGCCTTTTTTGAAAGGCCTGCAGCAGCAGCCAGTGAACAGAGCGAGGCAATATCCACAGAGTTTGCAGCCTTCCCCAGGCATCCTGTGGCTCAAGAGTTGAGGCACCCTGGTTCTCTTCCTCCCTTCCTTGTATTTCTTTTTCAGAAGTGTGTGAAGTTTCTTCTGAGTGACCAGGCAGAATTACTTGGGCTTTTCCACCCAGTGTGCAGTGGGCTTGCACAGAGAAAGCCTGCCTGATATGTACAGCTTCCTTACACTGTAACATCTGCTGATTTCAGGACTGAATAACTAGCCATCTTATTCCCATTAAACATTTAAAGCAACTTCTTTGTGAGTTTGCCAGGTGCCCTCAAACAAGGCTGGTTTGTTTTCAGTGAGCAGACACGAAACACTCTAGGGTACTATGGATCTCCTCTCTGAATATTAAAGCTGTTACTATGGAGATGGCTTATTCCCGGGGTGTTTGAAGCGCTCTGAGTAGATTTGAAGGCTAATCCCATGGCTTTTACATAAGCAAGAAAGCATAACAAGCACCTCTGTCAAAGAGGTGGAGATCTTGTTCTGGCTCCCATGACCGGCCGTATGAGTCCTAGTTGCCCCCTGCCGATGAATGGATTATCATGTGGGGCACTGGGAAACTTGACGTTTTGAAATGGCTGATTTGTTCGGTGAATCTGTTTAAGGGCCTTTGAGAAAGGAAAACTGGGAGCTGTTGTCTCACATTGCTAGTGTTTTGTGTGACCTGTTAAGTATCTAGGAGAATTGCAACCAAGTGCAATAAAATCCAAAGCAATGTAGCAGCCTAAATAAGAGTTAATTGGTTAACGTATGCGTTATAAATACACCATAAAATCACCATGTTTATCTTAAGGAGAAATTATCCTCTTACCTTATGTTTTTCAGGAAGTTGGGTTTTTGTTGCCTAAGGAAGTTGATCTTTACAGGAGAACCAAGATTAAAATTGAATTATTTATGCGTCTGAGGGACTCTTCTGCCCTGTGATCACATCACTAAAAGTGTTTTAAAACATGCATTTACTTTGTGGTCTCTGGTTCTGCTCATGTGCTGCTGTCTGAATGTATGCTTTTCACATGGGACTTTTAAATTGTTATTTATTGCTTCAGTCTCCTGTATTAATACCAGGTCACCTTCAGAATACTTTTATAGACATTTTAAAACAATCAGCCTAGCCCATTAAATACACTGAATGTCATATGTCACCTCTAAATACTAAATCAAATTGATAACAATTTTGGGTAATGCAGTAGCAGTTAAGATCCATTTCAAGACATTGTACTGATATATTGCATGTCTGGTTCAATTTTAAAATGAATGCAATAATAAAACTTTGCCTGTACCAGAGTGTTTAAAATAGAGCCAGAAGCTCTGTACGCCTACTGCCACCCTTTGTGTCACCAAAAATGTCATGTCTCCTGGTATTTGAGTAACTGCTTCAACCAGGAAACTTGTTGTTAACTCTGCATTGTAAATTGTCTGCAATCGCTTAACAGAGCACGCAGAAAGGTGGTTTCAGTACTGAAATAAAAGATTGATGTTTCTACCAAATACTGTATCATTGATGTATGTTTACTGTCCCTCGAGTGTTTTTTCAGGCATTGCTCATAGTAGGGAACATGTTTTAAGTGCCAAGTTAGGTTAGATTAGACAAGCATCACATTGCTTCTTACACAGTGGGAAACTGCCTTTTCTGTAGGGTGTAAAGCCAGGCCGCTGTCCTCTGGGGTTTCCCTGAGGGTGTTGCTGGGCAAATTCTAGAGAGGGTCCAGACCCTCAAGGAAACTGCATTAGAGCTACTTTCCATAGTAAACCTGGAAACAGGAGAATATACCTAAAATTATATATACACATATATACTTGGGAGGAAAAAGAAAGAGAAAATCTGAAAAGTTTTCTCATTGAACAAAAGTATTTTTGTAGCAAGTGTCTCTGTTCCTCTTTACGCTAACCTGCTTTTTGAGTGCAGTCACTCAAAATGACATCATGGAAAAGAAGCCTTTTTATTATCACTTGGAGGGCAAGGACAGCCCAAGAAATAAACTGGTAAAATAAGCCTTTCAAAGAACTTACGAAAATTACTTAATTGCCTTTTTTTCTCTCCTTTGTTTTTCTTCTTTTCAGGTTACGAGGGTGTTTCCGAATTTTTCACAGATCTCTTGAACCACATAGCTGCTGTCCTGCAGGGTCAGGCACCGGAGGTGACCCAGCTAAACCGCAGCAAGCTCCTGGCAGAGCAGACCAGCGGGATCATGGACGAGCGGATATGCTGCGCTAGCACAGGCTGTCTCAGCGTCATGGGGAAAGACTCCTCCTGGATTGTGGAAAGCGAGACCAACAGCTCAGTAAAACTGCAACACCAGAGACTAGGCTGCAACTCGGCAGTGTCCCCCAGCTTCCAGCAGCACTGCGTCGCTACGTTGGCAACAAAAGCTTCTTCTCAATARCTTGCCAATGCCATAGACTGAGAAAAAGCCACAGGGATACAAATTGTGGTCCTAGAACCAGATCGGGCTGTAACAATACAATTGCGAAAAATGAAAAAAAAAMCAACACAAAACACAACACAAAAAAGCAAAATAAAAAGAACCTTTCATTTGATTTAACCTGATTTGCTGATGAAATGGACTAAAAGATGGAGGGAGGGAAAGTGATTCAGATCCATTTCATCGGATTCCAGTTGCAAATCTGTAGTGAGTTTACACACACATGGGTTTTAACACTAGTCCTTTCATTGTGGGAGGGTTGCTCTTTCATTTCTATTGTTCTTTGTAATCACTGGTGACCAGCATTTTAAAATCGGACCTCATGGTATCAAGAAGATAATAATGTTGAAATGGAGTGTATGGATGTAACAGTGCTAGAGATTTTTGCCTCAAATATTCCCTGTTCCCTTTTTCCAGGTAGGCCCTTGAAAAAGAAAGCTAAGACAACTTTAGTATCACTGAAGCAAATCTCTTGAAACGTTGACCAGTGAAGACGTTGACAGGTAGCTTGCTATGAGCTGCAGCACTTTGAGTGGGACAGAGCAGGCTGGTTGTTCAGGGTGCAGAACCGAGGTGACCACCCCAGTTCCAGCTTCGCAGGTCTTCCCCCGTGCCTCATTGCTTCAGTCCAAAGCAGCTTCTAACACGCTTGCCAGCAGCGACACAYGTCTGATCCAGACAGGGTGCTGAGAGTTAGGTTGAGTGATTTAGTAGATTAAATGTCATCCTTTCAATCATCTGCTAGTGGTGAAATCCTAGAAGAGTTAATGGAAGCAGCTCATCTCTTAGCAGAGAATTCAGTTCTCCCTCCGTTGCACTTGTGAGGACTCTGGGAAAAGGCTGGCAGTCAGAGCTGCATATTTTCCTTGGAGCAGTACACCTGATCTGCAGATCCTAAGGGGTAACATAGTTGCTGCCTTCCACAGATTCATCCTGCTGTGCATTTTTTTTTCTTTTGCAAATTAAATATAAGCAGAATTGTGTACCTTTGTATGAGGTAGAAGTACACGACAGCTCTAGCTTAGAGACCACATTATTTTGTTGCGAGCTGCCAGATGAGGCCGTGTGGTAATTTACAGTAGTGCTTTATACTATTTGTAAACTATAGCGCAGCCAATTTGTATCTCTTGAGATACGCAGTAAACCTACAGTGTTCACCCTCTATTGCATCTTCTAGCATGGCAGCATCTTCTGCTGTTGAGAATTCCTGCAACTTTTGCCAGTTCTGAACACTAAACTGGAAATATCCAAGTCTCTGTCAGTGCTGAGAATGGAGACACTACTTTGGTAGAGTGGCCTTCCCTTCCCCATATAAGCCCTAAAATACGTTTAAGAGAGGTGGTGGTAAGAAAATGTCCTTAGTTAAGCTCCTAGCTTGCAAATATGGGAATTTCTGTCTTTCTGTAGCAGGTATTCATAAAGCATCCATCACTGCAGCATTTAATACCAGTTTGGTTAGTATCATGTGTTAGATACCTACTCAAAAGGAGAGGATCTAGAGCTTAAAGCCCAGGTAGACCCTGGAGAGAGGAGTAAACTGTGTAAAAGATGTCACCACCCTACCTGACGGTACCAGTCCTAGAGGGGAAAAAGTTTTGAAGAGTGTTGTGTAGCAGTTCTTTTGTGTAAACAATGATTTTTCCTTAGGAGAGATTGGGTTTGTTCCCAGAATGCCATTCTTGGGAATTTCCTGTAGCCAGAATCGGATTTTCGAGCATGATTTACACAAGAGAAGATTCTTCCACTTCTAGAGGGGTTACTAACTTTAAGATATTTCTGTAGAGACTGGAAAGACGTTACGAGCGTGGTATCTGTCAAATTCCAGGGTGCACAGGAATGCAGCCAACTTCCTCGACTATTGCAGATGAGTTCTGAGCTGGGCATGCTTCACAACCCTTGTGTGCTTTGAGGCTGCTGGATCCCACGTTGTCTGCAGCTCGCAGGTCTCAGGTGGTCGTGGTGTGAGTGAGTCAGATGTACATAGGTAAGGGTTTATAAAAGTATTCATGATAGACCAAACTTTTCATAAAGCCATGACTGAAATAAAATTGACATCTACAGTTTGGGGTTTGTTTTTGTTTGTTTAAAATAAAAAGTTTTTATGTTACATGTGTAACAAAAGATACCCTCAGGAAGGAACTTGCAAGTGCATATTTTTGTATGGTACTTTCTTGTAACCAGCTGGTGGAGTGTTTGTAGACTTGCCTTTTGCTCCCTTTATTACAATGGCTTGGGGTGTTTTTGGTTTTTTTGGGTTTTGTTTTTTTAATTGGGTGGTGGGGAAGAAGCAATGATGTTAAAACTGGGTTAGTAACTCAATACCTTTCAAACTAAGTATGTTTACATGAATCTGAGTGTTGGATCCAATGGAAATGTCTGTATGCTGTTTCCTAGATAGAACATCAAATAAGAATTTTATTTTCCTGGCTGCCTTCTGAATTTTGGTTGGCCTATTTTGCACTGCTTTATTTCTCCAAAATAAACTACTGAAATATAATTGTGCATTTTAAACTTGTTTACAAATGATTGTTAGAAGTTTATTTTGTAATTCTCTGAAGGCTTGCAGAAATACTATATTTAAATATTACTCCAGACCTTGGCAGTAACTAGAAAACAAGTTTAGGTCATTGGTGTGATCAGTGACATTTTTCCCATAGTCTGTAATTTATTTTTTATTTATCAAATGTATCAGTATCACTTTAATTTACCAGGTGCAGATATGCAGGTACCTGTTGCGATGTGGCATTACAATAGAGTTTTCACATAAATTACCATGCAATTGCTGTACTACTATATTTCCTTGCAGAAATTATTGTTATGGCTCGTATACTAGAATGTTGCTAAATCACAGGGGCAAATTGGGAGACCAACTTTTAAAAGCCAAAACTGTAAATTACCGAGTATCCAGACATACAATTACATTATTGCAAAACATTCGAGCATGCGTATGTTATTAAGCCTGTGCTAAAGTGCTTTTGTGAAATGCTGCCTCGTTTGGTAAGTTCAGGATAGTTTTGATTTAAGATAAGCTTCACAGTAAGTTAGTTAATATTCTGTAGTCTTGTCTTTTTTTGTAAAAGTAGAGGAGTCTAGTAATATTAGACCATACCAGAATGCCCTTGCTCTTAAAATTGCGGACAATCTGAGGGAGATTTTCCATAATGTCTGTTTGAATTCTGCTATTGTGGGTTAGAAAAGGTTCTGCTGTGTTGATGGGAGCAATTATATTAAAACTACATGGTCACCAGTTAGCTTTTTAGGGATCTATTTCTGTTCTGCTTCACTGTTAGAAATTCACAAGAACACCATTAGCTTGACTGGAATTTCTCCAAGTTTTGTGTCAGCATGATGGAGGAGATGGGACTCCAGTTTCCACTCTAATCATGTAAGCAGCTTCAGTCGGTGAAGGTTTTTCCCTGTTGAAGAGAACTTGGGTGGTATTACTACTGTAATGTGATGTAAAGCCATCACCATCCTCCTCCCCCTCTAGCTGACTTTGCTGGTGGAATAGTGGGTGGATAACAGAGACAGGATACAGCCCAAAGGCAACAGAATAAATGGAGCCAGAGGTGTTTGAATTGGCTGACAAAAAAGAGCAAAACAAAGGAAAAATGCTTCTGTGTTTCCATCCAATAAAAAAAAATCCAGGCTCATCAGTTCTTAGACTAACACTGGTTTCCCAAAGTCTTTGCGTGGCAGCAGTGACAAGTGAGTCAGGCTTTTTCACACTAGCTTGCAGCCTTGCCTTCCACAGCTGTGCAGAAAATACTGGGTTTTGGTTTTTTAGTGAATAGAGTCTATTTTGAGTTTGTAGCAGTCTCCCCATGTGCACACTTACAGGAGTTCACTTGCATTACCCTGCTAATTTTCTTTTCCTATCACCTTTTTAGTAAGAGATGTATTGATTTCTGTATTCAGTATACAATTACTTTATGGTGTTGCAACTGTGTGTTTTGTAATTAGGAGTATGTGAAAATGCTTTGTGTAGATTAAAATATTTCCTTTAATATAATCTCTCGCTTTCATAGATAAACGGACACGCCATTGCAGATCACATTGCTGATTTTATTTGTAATACTGCTTTAATRTCTATTTCAGAGGAATGTAACCTCCAGAAAAGTACTTTCCACATTTTCACTACCTTTCCTTTCCCTGTTCACTCTGTGTGGATCCAGGCCATCAACACTTGAGCTTTTGACTAGATGGGTTTCAGATCCTCCATGGATTCTGTCATGTTTACATGGCCACAAAAATTATTAAAGGTGGTTGAAGTTTGAGAGGATCCAGGTGTAAATGGAGATGTTAGATTCCTCAGCAACACAAACACAGTAGCATCTGTAGCAAGCAAAGGGAATCGTTCTCGCTGTGTGCGTGCAGGTGGCTGTTGGGGTCTGGTCCATCCCTGCTGCTGAGGCAGTTTTCCTGTGGAAATAAAAAACCCACTGTAAGAAAAAGACCAGTATCTGTGATGCAGAAGGAGGGTGAGGAGAGGTGGGGCTTGGGAGTAAAGTCCTGGCCAGTGGACATCATGATACCACTGGTCCAGAATTTCACTCTATGTTTTTTAATAGCAATCTGGGGAGATGTTTTCTTTCTCTCCCCCTTTCTTACCCTGAATCCACTGGGGCTGATCCTAGCAGATGCCTGTGAGACACATGAGCTCATTAGCTGGTGACCTTGCCCAGCGTGCCATGAGTTTGCAGAGGGCTCCCGATGTGTTGGGAAGTTTTTGTTGATGGCCTGGAAATCTCTTGAAACTCCAGAAATAGCTGAAACAGCGAAAGGAGTTCAGGCAAATCAGGTCTTCCTCTTCTATCCTTTTTAAGGAAACCCACATTTTATTTCCTCCATTGTTCTTTACACAGTAGTTTTTAGATATAAATTATTTTAACATTTTTTGTGTGAAAAGTCATATATACATATATAAAGTTATTAAAAGGTTAAGTATATGTTGAGTATAAAATAGTGACTTCGTTTCAGATGTTAGCAGCCCCTAAAAATGAGTTGTTTATCCTTTTGTAAAGTCAGTGCTGTAAAAAAAATATTAAAAATAAAAGATGTATTGGTTGTATCTTTTATTTATTTCTGATTCAGTATTTGATACAGTTTGTGTATACCCTTGTGAGAACCACATACTAAAATGCAGTTGTTCTTAAAATGGAGTAACAACAATTCCTTGGGATCCCAACAATTTTGAGAAAACTGGCCCCCCAGGTGTGAATAGTGTTGGATATTCTCCTTCACTCTCCAGCATTGCTCCCCACCTAAGCATGGCTGAATCTTGGGGGCCATTTTCTGTGTGTGCTAGGTTTCGCAAGGCCATCGATACCTGTGTTCAAATCCAGCTGTACAGTGTGAACAAGTGTGTCTTGTGATTGGCTTCAGCCTGGTTCACTATGATTTCTGAAACGTAATTCCCATTTTGTACTTAAGTTTGTATAGAATTATATAAACCCTTAACAGATCATGGCTTACTGTAAAAAACAAAAATACTTGCTATTTGGCATCTTCAGTTGCACGACTGATCAGATCTGACAATGAAGATGGTGCTTTYATGTAACAGCATTGATTTCAATGGTAACAGATTCCTTTTCTTCTCATTTGCCAAGCACCTGTTCTGGACAATGTTTTGGTTTCAGCACTAAAGCAATATGCCGTAGGTATTGTGGCAGTATCTCTGTAATTGTTTTGAAGACAGAATTGTCCCTTTCCAACACATAATGAAAATAAATGCCTTATAACAAGTTCTACTTTGCTTTCTCTTTATGAGTGGATAGGGCAGCAAGGTGAGCAGCTCATTGGGGGAAGCCCGTTTTCATGAGAATTTGGGTTTCACGTCCTTCCCCAGTGCAGTTGTTTGCAGTTACTTTGGACCTCTTTGTACCACCAAGATTTGATTTGATTTCTAACACTAGTGGGAAGTTGGCTATTTTTATCTTGCTATATAACACAGCTAAACATCGCTGGGATTTAGGCTACTGCTATACTTAAGCATTTATTCCTAGCGTAGGCCGCTGGGCTGATTCTTCCTTCATCATCCTGGACAGGCAATTCTTGATTTCTCAAAACTTAGCAGGATTTTTAATCAGGACGCTATCTTGGCTACTGCAGGAAAGATCGATATCTCACCCAGCAGCATTAAATTTTGCTAAGCAACAAGCACTCTCAGCAAGGGCGCTCATGTAAACACTGCCTGGGGATCAGATCTTGGTGTCAGCCCCAAGGCCAAGCCCTGCAGCGGTGAGTTGAGAGACGCCGAAGAGCGGAGGTACAACTGGTCGGAGGGCCAGCAGTTACCTGAGGCACCCGCCCAGGCCCAGTGCTTAGGCCTTGAACTCCATCTTTCCCTTTGAAGAAAGTCCTTGAGTCCCAAATGTTAGTGATTACTTGAATATCCAATTAAGACAGTATTTGTAGTAGCTCCATCAAGTAACGTTATTTTTCCTCTTGTTGATTTTGCAGCAGCAATAGACAAGTTCTGTCTGCTGCYGCCATCCTTTGTGGAAAAACTTGTCTAACTCCTTTGGAGATGGCTGCATTTCTGTGGTGGGTTGTTTGGTTTCTTGGGTTTGGGGTTGGTTTTTTTTTGTTTTGGCGGGGTGGGGTGGGTTGCTGCGGGTTTCTGTGAATTTGTTGTGAGATGTAGACCTGAGTTTGCAAGGGCTTGTATGGGTGATGCTACCGGCAGAGGCTCTGCCACAAAAAAAAAGGAGAAACTAAATACAATATTCAAATTAAAATTTAAATGAAGATTAGTATGTAAAATGTGACTTTTACAGCTGGGTTAACTCCCTAGTAACTGACATCTTAGTACTGTTTCTGTAGAACAGCTTTGGTTTCACTTCTGTTCCTACGCGTGTTTCCCTGAGGTTGAGAGTGTGATCTCCTCAGGATGGGGTTGGGAGACTCGCACCTYGCTCCGGTGCGCCTTCCCCAGCCAGGCTCTCACCCGGTGCCTTGTCCTGGCTTGCGCCCTGTGCCAGGGCAGCTTTCGGGCTGTACCTTGGCCTCGCCGCCTCCTCCTGCCCGGTGTGGCTGCCCAGGGCTGGGGGCGAGGGGCACTGCCACTCAGCAGCTCCTCCAACYCTCCCTGGGAAGCTCGCCCGGTGGGTGCAGGACAGCTCTGGACACCCAGCACCTCCTGCGCCGAGGGGACCCCACATGCCCACCTCCAGTGCAATTCACTCTACGGGCCAACAGCACTATGTTTTTAGCAAAATAAAGGAATATGTCGAGTTCAAAGCCTGGCAGCCGTTCCCTGAGCATCTCAGCTGTTCTGTCAGCTGCAGGTGATGGGAGACAGCTGAGCTTCAAACTGGGGGGTGGGATACAGCCCTGGCAGTGGGATGCTCTTTTCCTCTCCTGCCGATATGCATAGAAAGTCTAAAATCTTAGGATCGGTGTTCAGAGACTTCTGGGGCAAGCTTCCCCAGCCCAGGCACACCCGGTCTTCCGGCTGGCGTGTGGCCTGAAGCCCAAAGGATGGGGAAGGTTCTGCCTCTTAGCGCTGTGCCAGCAGGCCGCCATGGCTCCTGCAAGCCAAGGCACAGGAGGGGCATCCCCTCAGGACTGGCCTTCACCTCTGGGGGAACAGAGACCAGTAGTTTTCCTCATGACTAGCCTATTCATCTTTTTTTCAGCCAACTCATGCGTTGTCCAAATAGCTTGACTTGGTCAAGTATTGCCCCAGCGTTTAAACTTCTAAACTGTTTTCTCTCTAGTCAACCCCATGTTCATCAATGAACTACGGATGTGACCCACGTCTCACTGAAGCACCTGGGACACCCAGCACCGGGGCTGGGCTGTACGGCACCGGCGGGCCCCGAGTGGGCAGGGAGAGCCCTGCAGTGCTCGGGACCTCAGGGAGGTGTCCTTGACGCTGGGCCTCGGGGGGCAGCAGCACTGGGGCCTGGGTAAGGAGGGAAACGCCATCACAATGTGTCTCTGGTGAGGGGAGGCCTCCATTCCTCCTCCTCTCCGCCAGGACCATACAAGCCCTGCAGCGTGCTGACGACCGAGACTGAAGCTGCCAAAACAAAGGAAGGAACCCACTGCAGTTTTATTTTTCCTTAGATAAATTTTTTATATAGAATATATTACAGTCAGAGTTCTCAGCTTATAATCAAAAGATAACAAGTTATTGCAGTTTTTTACCCAGTGAAACTACCGGTGGAAGGAGAACTTTCTAGAAAGCTGTCTTGTCTTTTAAAAAAAGAGGGAAAAAAACCCCACCCGGACAGAAAATACACGTGTAGGTTGCACTTTGTGCCCACCGACACCCGGCCGGGCGGGTGGGCATCTGCGTGGACAGGGGAGTGTGAGGTGGAGAAGCGGCGATGGGCACAACACCATGGCGAGGGAGGCAGGCCTGGGCACTAGCGAAGTTGGTTTCCTAGGCACGATGCTTCTGCTCCGGCTTAATTGCTTTTAAATCAGGAAATGAAAATGCGGTGGGGAGGGAGGAGGGCGGCGGCGGTGGCTTTCGCCTGCGCAGGGAGGGCTGGGGCCCTCAGCCTCGCCTGAGCTCGTGCAGCTTGTGGGCGACGCGCTCCAGCTCGGCCTCAATGGCGGCCAGGCTCTCCAGCTCCTGGTCCTGCAAYGAAAGCCCGGGACACGTGTCAGCGGCCGCGGGTGGGCAGCCCTTGCCCCCCAGAGCTACGGAAAGCCTTGCCCAGGGCTAGCTGCCAGTGGTGGCACGAGCACAGACGTGTCTTGCCCCATCACCTCAGCCCACTCCTGCATTTGCTCTTCTGGACAGATGTCAGTGTGCAACACTAATTTGTCCTGTCCTAATGTTAAATCACTGCAGCTGGTGATGGGAACAAGCCATGCAGCCACCATCCCTCCCCAGCCCTGCTGCTGGGCCGGGCAGCCCCCGAGCATGGGGCTGGAGGGAGATGGCTACCAGGGAGCCTGGGCCAGGGCGGGCACTGCCAAACGGCATTGGGCGCCTGCGTTGAGGCAGTGGTGTCCAGGACGGGCACAGGTGCCTGCCGCCTGCAGGAAGTGCAGCATGTGCCCCACTCGTGGAGGGGATGGCGGTGTCCCCTCTCCCCACGCTGCGCTGGGTGTCTGCATGCACCTCCAGTACCGGAAGAGGCTTTTCTGTTTGGGAAAATAGTGATGGAGGAAGCCATCAGTTTAAAGGCTCGAGCTGTCCATCACTTGGTGGCCTTTCTATAGTGGCTCTTGTGTATCTATGCCATTACCTGAACCTATTTTATTTAGAGCAAGTACTCAAATTCGTAACTGTGTGGCTTTGCCTGAACTCCGGTCATATGCAACTGGCCCTGTCTCGCTGCCAGCCCCAGCCCTGCCTGTCCCTCACAGCTGCCGTCACCTGGGGCTGGCTGCAGATCAGGTGCTCGCCCAGCGCAGCAGCAGGCTCTGCGGGCGCAAACGTGGGGCTCTTGGTGCTAAAAGTGCCTTTTCCTTTGGCAGAGCTGAGGTGACGGCCCCTCTCCTGGGCGGGGGGAGCAGAGCCTTGCCGCTGCGTGCAGCAGCCGCCAAGTGCGGGCCGACGCTGAGCCGCTGGCCTGCACTGCACGTGGCTGGTGTGAAAAAGACTATGTAAAAAAMCAGTCATTTTTCTCATCCCTGAGCTATTTTCCTGAACAGGGAAAAAGTCACCCTGCCCTTCCGCAGGGCCCTTGGCTCAGGCCCTGGGAAAGCTTCAGCTACAGCAGGGTGCTGGCGGCTCAGGATGCCCGCCAGCGCCCAGGGGAGCCAGACTGAGCCCCAGTGCCTGTTCCAGCCTTGTTTGAAGCAGGTCGGGGAGCAGCCAGCTGAGGCTCGCCTTGCTGGAGAAGAGCTTTGGCTGCAACTGGAGCCCCCAGAAAGTGAGAAAATAGCACTGGGCTGAGATCCACTGCAGCACCCAAAGAGAGGAGAGGTCAGACACAAACCACTGCCTTGTGCTGTGCCTGTGTGCCCTGGCTCGCTCCTGCCYGGCCCTGCAGGCTGAGCCCTGGCGAGTGCAGGAGACAGCACTCTCAGCTCTGGGCTGTGCCCACGCTGGGCTTGCTGGCCAAGCCATGCAGCCACGTGGCCCAAAAGTGAGGAGACGGGACAGGATGGCAGCTGCTCTGGCAGAGCCGGAGCCTGTGCCTTCCCTTCCCTCACTGCCGGGTGCCTGGTCTGACGCTTCCTCACTGACTCCCAGAGGCCCTGATCTAATTTAAAAAAAAACAAACCAAAAAGCCTTGTTGCAACTGTAAACATAGCTTTGCAGCCTCGGCAAYCTCCTTCCCAGTCCCCTTTCGGAAGCTGAGCCCACCACCTTGCAGACAAGGGGCACCCCAGAGCCGCTGGCAGGGGTGGGKGGGGAGCAGCCTTCTTGGGGGAGAGACCTGGGACGTGAGCAGACGGTGGTGAGGAGGCAGATGAGGCGGGTGCCCACCTCCTTGGCAGGCACCCGCTGCATCCCTGCTCGGAGCTGAGATGTTTGGCTTTGCTTAGAACCAACATGACTGGAGATGCCCTCTCAGCGGGGGATCTGATGGGCAACCTCTGGGCAACGTTTTGGTGCGTAACTAAGGCAAGAGGGGTGTTTTGGAGACAAGAGAGCTACAGCAACTGGCTTCAGGCACCTGCTGCCCCAGTCTGTTCCCAGGCACCTGATCATGGCTTGTCCCAGAGCAAACACCCGGAGAGCCCATGCCCAGCCCCGCTGTCCAGCCCCCTGCACTATCCCAAATAAACATCCGTGCCCGGAGCTGGGCCTCAGCATAAAGGCGAAACCACTATTCCACCACCAGGCTCCAGATACAGCTCTGGTCTCCTTGTGCAGCACAGGCCAGCACAAAATTCCTGTTGCATTTTTAAGACTCTCTGGAGCAGAGCATGTTTTTGCAATAGTCACTAAAAGAAGGATTAAAAACCAAAGGCACAACCGGGTGGAAATCTCAATAATACCTAGGGCTGAATGACTATAAGTTCACTGAGAATCTCCTTAACGTCACAGAGAACCAATGCTGGCTGCATAACGCCAAGGTACCATCCACATCTCCAAGCATAGTTTGGATTCCCAAGTAATAACCGGGCAGGATTTATTCTTAAACCTATGTACACCAACCTCTGTTCTCCTGTTAGCGCTGCCTTCCTCATCCTTCTTTTCTTCRGGCATGGGAGCAAGTGGGAAGCCTCCTTCACTGCTGTCCTTCTTCGAGTGATGCTTCCATGACCTTCTCATATCTTCCTCTGGACTACTGAAGTCATACTTGCGGGACCTAAATGCCATTTTCATGGACCTGTCTGGGTCTTCCCCACTATCATTTTCCTCCATGCGCTTCTTCGATGTCAGCTGCTTGGCCAGCTCATCCATTTTGTTCCACCTCTTGGAGTCTTCCCACTCCCTGGAGGACTCCTCCTCCATCTCCTCACTTTTGGCATCCCTGGGCTGGAAGGTGTCCTCCTCTCCCTGTGTCCCCTCATCCTCCAGGCGATGCCTTCCTCCTCTCAGTGCTCGGGGCTGCTCTTCCTCCTCTTCCTCCTCAGAGCTCCGCCCATCTTTGCCAAATCCCAGAGCATCGTCATTATCTGAAAGAGCATTAAACACAACAGTGAGCACAATTGTTAACCTGGTTATGCTCCACCTTTAAACAGAGCCTTCAGGGGTGATGCAAGGTGGGTTTCCTGGCTTAGGCCCATTTTCCCACGATTCTGGAAATACCCACTTTCACGTCACCATGTCAGTAGCAGGACTTGGAGGCAGCAGTCAAAAACCACGTAGGAAGTTCAAGCAAAAGAAAATTAGTTGTCCCCAGGTGCTATGAAAACTGAGCAGCAGRCAACGAGGCAGCTGCCAGGCCTGTGTTACCTGCTGTGCATGTGCCCACGTGGTCGGATGCTTGCAGGGGCGTGTGGGTGGCTGTCGGCAGGGGTATTTCTGTAAACCCGGTAAGCACCTGMCTGAATTTTTAGGCTTTAAAGCCTCTTATCTGTCTGTCTCAGTGCTCTAAGCTCACCCTGGGTAGGTATCAGTGCAGTCATCTGGGATACGTACTGTCGTCTCCCTGCATCTCCTCAGCCTCCTCGTTCTCCTCAGCCGAATCAAATGACCTCTCTGTTTCAGTAGGGTCCTCTTCTGCAGCATCATCTCCTCCGTCATCTTCCCGCTCCACACGTTCCCCTGCCGCCTCCTTGCTCTGCTCCTGGCCCTGCCTGGATGGCTGATCTCCCTCATCCTCGAGCTCCAGGCTGTCCCTGGGGCCTCCGGGCTGCTCCTCTTCATCCCCTYGCTGCTGCTGCTCATCCTCACCGAAGTCTTTGCTGATGTGGTTGTCCAAAGCTTCGTCTTGCTGGGCGTCCTCTGTGTCCCCGATCTCGTTGCTCTCTGCTTCCTCCCGATCCTCCTTCTCACCGGGGTCAGCATCCCGTGGCCTGGGCTCCCTCTTCTCCAGGCTGTTTTTTCCCTTCTCTCTTGAATCTTCATTTTGCTGGGTTTTCTGTGCTGCCAGCTCMGCCAGCGACCCCGTGGGCTGCTCCTCTTCAGGGCGCTCCCCTGCCGCATCTGCAGAGGGAGGAGCAAGAAGCAACACCTCTCCTGAGAGCTCATTTCACAAACAGCAGAGCCCCTGCGTTTCTTAGGGAACTTCAGCCCCACTCAGCAATCTGCTTAACCAGCCCGTGGATCCTTTTGCAAGTCACTTCAACATATGCTTGCATTCAAGCAAGCCGGTACACTCACTGGTGCCTGCTCTCCTGGAGAGACTYGCAAGGCTGAAGTTAAACATATGGCGAAGTGCTTTGCTGCAGCATGGTTCTCATCACCATCTCTTGAGATGCCAGCAACAAACTTGTCCCGCATGAAACCAGATCGCACATAAAATGAAATTATTTAGGAGTGTAATACAGCACTTGCACAGCTCTCCCTGCTCTGAGTGCTGTGCTAACATCGCATCATTGCATCCTTATTTCTCCCACCAGGTTGAAGAGGGAGCCAGCGCTGTTTGCGGGTGAGCCGGGGGGGGGGGGGGGGGGCAGCGGCTCTGCTTCTGCAAAGCAGCTACTCAGCAGGAGCTTGATGTGGGCTGGGTATGTGCTCTTGCTCATGTCAGAGACTGACCTCTTTTAACACGATTAGCCATAGAAATCACTTTGCAAAAGAAAAGATGGGGGGCTAAAGAGCAGTGGGAAAAGCCAGATGGGTATGATAAGGTGAGCGCAGCCCCAGCAGGGCTGAGGARCATGCTGGGGTGAGGGGATGCAGACAGCCGGTCACACAGGGCTGGTGACCACCAGTGACACCGCGCTGGTGTCACTGGGCTGCCTGCGGGCCTGGACAGCCCAACATGCCACACTTCATGCTCATGCAGTCTCCACRCTGCTGGAGCAAGAAGTTCAGGTCTGCCCTGGTGGGAGGGAGACACAGTGCCACCTGTCCTCTCTGTTGGCTTTTGGCCATGCTGGCTGCAGCAGCAGCCCCCGGGGGTATCACTCCTTATCATATCACTCCTCATCACTTCGGGCAGCTTTGGGCTGACGCCACGGCACCACTGTGCTGCCGTGGCTCAGCCACACGCCCCAGAGCTTGCTCGAGACCCTCTGCGGGGGTGCTGCTGCTGGATGAGAAATCATCTCACCCCACATTGGCATCATCTCTTCCTGATGTGGAAGAGGGAAGGGGCCAAACCCTCCTTTCCGCTACACTGCCTGTCTCTAGCCAGGCCATAGAAACATAGTGACAAGGGGAAATCCCAGCTGAACGTTGTCTTTCCAAGATGCAGGTGTTTTGTGTGGTTGTGTGCACTGGGTGTATCCCAAGCTCAATTTTCCCTTCAGAGATCCATAACCTATTATCTTAGATGCCTGGAAACATGGGTGGCAGGAGCAGACCCAGATCACTCTTGCCTGTATCACTGAGTCCTTCAGCATGGGATTTCCCTGGCTGTGACTCATTTTAAGCATTAGAAGAGAGTGATGGTCTTGGCAGCAGGGTGGAAAAGATCATTATCAGTTTGGTAACTTGACCATCACCAGTTACTATAGCTCAGAAATTACATGTTGTTTAAGCTGATAAATACGAACAAAGCAAACATTGGGTTGCTTGTGTGTGTCAGCGGCAGCATCAAAGATGATGCCTAAATGAGAAGCAGATGGACATATCAAGGCTGTTAGAAAGAACATCCTTGTTTACAGCCTGACTTGGATTTCCTGGGAGGGAGGCTGACACTGACCTCTCTGCTTGTTCTTGTCATTCTGACTTTCAAGGACTTCGGAAAGTTCATCTTCAAAGCCACTGTTTTTCTTCTGCTGCTGAGTTCTCTCATTGGCACCTGCGTCAAGTAACAAAAAGCAGGGAAAGGCAACAGCCCCTCCTGTGTTTCAGAAAGTAGAGGTAGGAAAACAGTTCTGTGCCCTTTATAATTATATGCATATTTTCTACAATGGACAAATCCGCCAAAGGGGAGCTGCGAGGAGAAGTGAGGCTGGAGGATACGTGAATCAACTGCAGTAACAAAGCCACCATCAAAAACATCATCTGCAGGACAGAAAAAGGTCTCTAAACAAATAGAGAAGCAGGGTTGCTAGGAAAATGAACATTGRTGGAGAACTAGGGAATAAGAGATGCTGAACTGCAGCACATTGAGGCCAACAAATGACTTATGCATCAGAGTATTGAAGGATAAAAACTGCCTCCTTCCAGATGCTGCCCACGTACCTCTGTTGGGGTGAGCACTGAGAGCCCCCATGCTCTCCTGCCTGCTCGTGGGGGCCCCTCTCCCTGGGCGCTGCCCTCTCACCACTCCCCGAGAGGGAGAAGCAGCATTCATTCCGCTCCGGGGATGGTCCAGGGCCCCAAGACCCCAAGCCTTAGCCTCTGGGATTGTGGAGCCAGCTCGACAAAGGCAACACCCTGGAGAAAGCATCGTCTGAAGGCAGCACGAGCTGGAGGTCAGAGTGCAGCTGTCCTGGCAACCAGCGTTCCCCAGGCAGCCCCATCCCACAGGAACTGGCAAGCCAAGCAAGCCCTGTCTAACCCAGCTCACGCCCTGCTTCTGTGCCTTAATGCAAAGTCAAGAGCCAACACTGCCAGCCCGGTCCTCTCTAGCCCTACACRGGGCAGAGCTGGATGGTGTGGGCTCTCCAGCCTGAGCAGACCAGCTGCAGCCAGCACAGAGCAAACCAAGATAAATACCTWCACTTTTCCCTTGGGCTACACGACTCTCCCATTCCCAGTCACTGTGTTCTGTAGATTAGAGCTCATGTTACCCCAGGACAAAATGGTGTGATGGGCTCAAGCCAAGGAAAGAGCAGAGCAAGATGCACCTCTGTGAAGCAAGTCCCTGCACGTGGACTCCATGCTGAATGGCACAGCCTGTCTGATAGCTGAGCGCTCCCCCTCGCAACCCTGGTGTGCCTGGGCAGCAGCATCCCAGTGCACTGAAGAGGCCCAGGTTTCTTCCTTCTGGATCACCAGAGCATCCGCAGAGCCTGTCTGGGGTCACTGCCCTGCTGACCCCTCCACCAGTGGGATTTGGGCAGTGACCAAACTATTGCTTTGGGAGCTGCATAGGGCTCTCTCCTAACCTTGACTTCCTGAATTTTCCCTCTCCCTTCTCCCTGTTGCCTCTGTGGCTTCCCTGCTCTGAAAGCAGTTTGGTGGCACTGTCTCCCAGCCATCCCTGGCAGCCGTGCCACACAGGAGCAGGGCACAGGGACGTCCTGGCGAGGGAAGGCTGCCAGCTGGGTTACCCCAAGGAGAAGGAGGAGGGAAGGCCAGGAGATGCTCTCCCTGCAGCCTGGGGAGAGCCCTCTTGCAGCCTCAACCAGGCCACCCAGGCAGAGGGACCTGCACCGGCTTTGAAGTAGCYTTTCCTGGGACCTGCACACCAGCTCTGGGTACCTGGGCACCTGAGAATAGCCCTTTTCCCCCTTGCACACCCCTTTGTACAGCTCCGTGCTGCTGCTGCTCCSACATTGACAAGTGGTGAGCTGCCCACACCTCTCCAAAGCAAAGGAACTTGCATTCAACCTAAGGAAGCCAACAGGAAAATCCCCACTGGGAGCTTACATTGGGGTCTTTTAGGTGCAACTCCTGCTCAACGCTCAGTGAGGCTTCCCTTCTGCCACACCTGGGTTTAGTGCTAAACTCCAGCTGCACAAACAGTGAAGGTTTTCTTGTCTTTCATTCTAGCTTGGGAGCTGGTGGTTATTTGTTGAATTAAATAACAGTATTTCCTTTTAGGGTTCTCCCACCCCAAAATGCCTATACTCTGCATTGCCAACAAGTTACATTGACAGTCATTTAAATCATCAGATGCATACTGGAGTTATTATAAGCAAAATTCCTGTCCCCACTCACCCAGTCTCTACTGGAAGTACTGGAACTAGATTTCCTAGGGCACATTTATATGATGTCAAATTAATGCAAAATGCAAAAAACCCCAAACAACAAAACTGTGCAAGGGGCTGCAACAAATGAAACCCCTCTTCCCAAATAACTGTAGTGCAACTGTACCTTGAGCCGCAATTTCCTGAAGTTCCTTCAATAAATTTTGGTGGCGAAGGATAGAAATGATTCGTTCATCTGCAATAGAGGAGACTTGGTACAGAAGGTGGTCAAAGACAACCTCCCCGCCACCCCCAGGAAATGAAAAACAACCCCAAATGCCACCTCCCTCTTTGTTCATTCTTTTCTCTCCCTTGGCCTGATTTGCTGCCACATCTCTTAACCATGTGGTTAAGATGACAGGAAGGTCCCATGAAAACCAGGCAGCTTCATGTCACCCAGCGCCTCCCCGGCCTGCCGTGCCAGCATGATACATGGCCTGGGCTCCGCAGCGGCTCCGTCCCTGCTTCAGGGGCCTGGTGCAGCCTGGTGGGGTGACCACAAGGAAGGTGAGTGTGTCAGGGACCCCTTGTCAGGTGCTAGAGCATGTGTCAGCGCAGGGCCACCCCCTGCTTGTGTCTCTGCCAGGTCTACTCTTGCTGATACCCAATGTTAAATCTGAGCCTGTACCTCCTCTGAGTGTTTCTAGGCATTCTTCACTGATGGGCAGGGGGTTTGGCTTCGATAAAGTATCAGAGATGACCTCTACAATGCACTTCATCACCTAGAAAGAGACAAAAATACCAATTAAAGCACTGCTTTATTGTCTTTTTTTCCTAAATCTATTTATTACCAAGGCTAAAACACAGCAGATGATGGCACAGATCCTCTTGCTTTTCTGGTCGAGCCAGAACTGAATGTTCAGTTCCTGTTTTACCTAACACAGGACAGAAGGTACCTCCCAAAACTGAGAAGTGAGCAAATGACACATGGCAATGGAAAGAGCTTCTTCAACATGACACACACTTCAGCTGAGGATGTCATGACTCCAGCCCATCCCAGAGGCTGGGCACAGCAGGAGATTAAAGGGCATCTGGATATATACATAGAGAGATCAAAATCATCCTCTTTTAAGTCAATATATCTCAACCTGCATCTCGTAAAAGGGCTCAGTGGGAGGTCRTATAGAGCAAGAAGTGGTCAAGCACTTCAACAGGTGACCTTGAAATCTTGCAAGCTATTCGAGCTCTGAGAAGGGCACCATAGTTAGACTGCAGCCAGGCATGGAGGGTGATGTGAGGCAAACTGTCCTTTCAAACACAGATGAAAATACTGATCTCAAGCCCTAGAGAAGGACAAGACACTCTGGAGAAGTGTTTGACCTTGTGCTTGAGTGTTCAAGCCATCTATTATAGACTGGAAGAACTGTTCACAGAAGCAGGTCATCTGAAAGCAAGGAAGTTCCCACACTTTCCTCYGAAGCATTTGCAACTGCCCGAGGCAGCTTCCCAGACAGGATGGGCTCTGGCCCTGCCCTTTCCAGCATCCCTTTTCTTCAGTGTAAAATGAGAAGCATTATTTATCTAGTTTGTCACTTGTGCTGAGATTGCAGGCCTAGCTCTTCACCATGCAACTGCAGCACCACTGATCCATCCCACAGGGATCACCCAGTGCTGTATGTGTGGTAGGAAAATGAAAGCCAGGGGCGCAAAGGCAAGGTGGCACCTCTGCCAGGGGTGAAGGCACCCTCACCACACTGAGACACACCACCAGGAGCCCTGCTGTGTGGTCATGGTAGACATGGTAGACCCAAATGGTCACACAGGAGAGAAAGCAGCATTCACTACAGTCCAGTGCTGGTTAGTGGTGCAGGAATCGGGCTGCTTAGTTCAAAAGGATAATTATTTATAAAGCAGCCCAGCAAGTATGCAGGGCTCACAAGTACCTGTGGAAAAAAAAGAGGCTAAATTGAAAAAAAGGATACAAGTAAGCCTTGGGGGCAAAAAAGTCACTCACTTAACCTCTTTCTTCTGATGATTTCTGCAGGCAGCCCTAAGAGTCCTGACCTCCCTCATAAGGTGCCATTCTCAGGAGAGCAAAGCACTGCGGCTGCAGTAAAAATTAAACACAAGTCAGCAATTCCCAGTCATCTACAATGTTGCTCATTCAAGCAATTGGATATATTCATTGACCAGCCGGAATGGGCAAATTTTCACCCTGTACAAGGAGAGAATTCTGCTTTTGCAGATCACAGCCATAAAATGCTGAACTCTTAACTATTTACACAGTTTGAGGGGATTGCCTGCTGGATTAAAAATGTTACAGGAAAGACCTAACAAAAAGAAAGCAGGGAAATTTCCCTGRTATCATTCTCCTATACCACAAGCAATCCATTAATATTGATTTCAGATGACTTTGAGTCTCTTCACTCTACCATTAAATAGAACAAACCCCASATTCTGATACTTCCACGTTTCCCAACCTCTGGAGCCACTTATTGCAGCTCTATTCGATGAAGCCTTAGAAGTAAGGGCTTTCTCAGCATGAGAAATAAGAACCTGATCCACTCTATACAGGCTTTTTGAAGACTTCTAAGCTGATCTAAGGTCTTTGTCTGAACACAAAGGAACACATCAGTCACCACAGAAATTTGGCCAACTCTGTGGAGGAACTTTGTAACATAATGAAATGAAGAGTACAGTCCTTCCGCAACACTCTCCTTGAATTTTTGTAAGAGCAACTCTTGCAGAGTGAGACTTCACAAGGTCATGAAAAAACAGCCTGCATCAGAAAATGAAGGAGATCCTTTCCAAATGAATGTAATTAATCCAGTGCAGAAACTCGGACTGGAATTTTGCCATAGCTACCCTTTAACTGTGAGCATGTAACTAGATCCTTAAGAGCTGCTCATGCTGTCCCTACACAGAAATCTCCAAAGCATCAGGTCCTTCCAAGGACAGACTTCACCACTTTTGAGCTCGGCTGTGCTCGGGCCCTTCTGAAATGTATGCTTSTAAGTGGGAAATAGTGTCCTTTGAGCACAATAGTGGGCAAACACCAGTGATATTGTAAATGCTTTGGTCATGTTCAGCTCCCTGTGGAAAGCCCTTGGTGTAAGGGAAGTCAGATGACCTGCCCAGGAAAGGCCTTCAGATGCTGACTACCCATTTCACAGCCCTGAGCCACCCACAAATGCTGGTGGCACAGAGCACGTYTAGAGCAGCACGGTGTGTAGGAAGAGCTGCAGTGCTCACTGCTGTACCCATGTAATGATACCCCTGCCCTGATCTGTCCCATGAGACGAGGACTTCACTGAAATGCTATGTCTCAGAGGGTGGTGAAGGTGGAAAAGCCCTAATGGCTCCTTCCAGTTGCAGCAAAAATCAAAAGAAAGGTGTGGTCTGATTTTGCTCTCAGCTAGAGCCTGTCAGTGCCGTACCCAGGGAGGGGACAGGCTTGGGAGACAATCCTTCCTCAGTGGAAGCATTCCTATGGAGTTGCACCAGCTTCCACAAAAGCTAAATGTGACTTGCTGGGAAGTGCCATGTTTTACACATAGAACATATTGGGAATAGATCTCACAAGGAAAATTGTGGAATTAATGGATTGTCCCACCAGATGCCCAGTGAACATCCCACTTTGGCATGGCCAATTGAAGGGGCAAGTGCCTGCCCTGAGTCCCCTTTCTCAGTTAGCAGCACACAGCTTGAAGCAGGCCCCCAGTGGCTCACAGCTCATGGCTCAGCCCCAGCAAGGGCTAAGCAGGCTAAAGGTCTTAACAAAGCAACAGCTCTCCAGGCCCAGGCACATCTGACAGGACAGAAGGAAGCGTATCTCATGGCACTTGTCCYGTAGGTAACAACAAGCAGAGACACTGTACAATGGAGCCTGTGGCTGAGAGTGACATGAATGTGCCTTCCCCTACTGCTGCCTGGGTAAAAACATCATGTGGCTAGAAGATTTCAGGAAACAAAGACGTTCAAGAATAGGGGGGAAAAGGCTGGTGTTTCCTTTCTCAACATTAATTTCTGTAGAAATCTTAACCTGGGCAGCTACGAAACCAGCTCATCTGAAAGACTATAGGCATTATAACCTCAGGAAGGGGAGGTTTGTCACAGATATCAACACAGGCAAACACACCTATCCAAAGGTGCCAAAAGCCCGTTGGGAGTGCACACGCTTGTGAAGTGCAGCTGTGAATGTCAGAGAGATATGACACAGATGTAAGCACAGAAGCCTATAAAAGAAGGCTGGAGAGGTCAGCCAAGTCCCGCACTGCTTGTAGACATCCAGACAAGCTGAGCAGTGGCTGAAGACAGATTAGCAATCTGTGAGTAGCCAGTTGCGTATTTTTCAGGAACATGCATGTTTAAGTAACACACCACACACATACAAACACAGATGTATACRCACCCCCGAACACACAGAGTTCCAGCAATGCCCTTTCCTGAATCACATCTCCCCCCACTCTCCCCTGAGTCACCTCCTGTTGGGAGCTTTGAAAAGCTGAAAGTAGGAGGACTGGGAAGGGTTATACCCAACCTGCATCCCCAGCCTCACCATTCTCCAGACAAGCTTGTTTTGTCCCTCTGGTACATCCTGAGGGACTTCCCTCCTGCCCAGGTGCCCAGAATTGGATGCACAAAGGGTAAATCCTGGTAGGGAGGGAGCGGGGGCGGATGGATCCTGCTGTAGGGATCTCATGCAAATCCCTGGCACTTCCTACAGGGCATTTCAGCAGGGGTAGCCAAAAGCTGGCCAGCTAGGTGGAGGTTAAACATCACATCCTTCAACTTCACTTGCCCCTTCCACTACAGGCCCATCCTTACCTTAGTGTCCCCTTTATTCATGTCGTTTGTCACGGGAAGGGAGATGGCTGTAAAATGAGGGGAGGGCAAAAAAAGAGAGCTTGTTATTCACCTCCACTGGGAGACAAGCAGAGAAATCCTATCCTGCTAAAAAGGGAAGTGGAGAAGAGGGGCATCTTGCTCTGGTGGAAGTGGTCCTTGTGTGCAGCAGCTGGATGTGTGCATTGTGGCCCCCTCCGCCTTCCC
>JASVER010000027.1:4700773-4739699 GCA_030449065.1 Oceanodroma leucorhoa | reverse complement strand
GGGAAGGGAAGGGAAGGGAAGGGAAGGGAAGGGAAGGGAAGGGAAGGGAAGGGAAGGGAAGGGAAGGGAAGGGAAGGTCCCCAGGCTGGCAGCGCCCGGTGGCCCCGGCCCGCGGGACAGGCAGGGCCCGGCGCGGCCCCCGGGCAGTGACCTTGCGGCGGCCGCTGTCCGCGGTGCCGAAGGGGCCGGGCCGGTCTCTGTCCGCGGTGCCGAAGGGGCCGCGGCGGGAAGGGCGCTGGGCGGGGGCAGCGCTGTCCGCGGGGCTGAGGGTCCAGGGAGCGGGGGGGACACGGACCCCAGCCCAGCCCCACTTACCCGGCACGGCCAGGAGCAGGACGGTGAGCAGTCCTGGGCGGCTCATGGCGCTGGCGGGGTGGAGGCGGGGAGACAGGGACAGAGGGCGAGTCCGTCCCTGGCGTGGGGGCTCCAGGCGAGGTGCCGGGGGGAGACCAGCACCCTGCGTGTCTACGCCAGTGCCCTGGCTGAAGATCCCAGATGGGGCACTGCAGCAACCGGCTCATTTATATATCTCAGCCCCTCGGAAATGGCGTCAGGAGGAAGCCACCTCCTCCTCTCTCCCCCCTCCCCTCGCACTCAGCCTTCCCGTCAGCCTCCACCACCCGCCGGCTGTTGGAGGAGCGGCCACACGCCAGGATCGCCCCGACCCCCCCGGCTGCCCCCACCCGGGGCAAAGGGTTCCAGCAGCAAGGTGTCAGGCTCCAGTTGCTCCATCTTCTCACACTCAGCAGGAGCAGGATGGCTGTGAGGTGTGTTTCCAGGATATCACTTTTCCAGCGYCTCACCCGACACTGGCAATCTACAAGCACCTCTGCATTTGTGCCCTCTCTGTAAGTACCAGTAGTCAAAAGTGAGAGTCACCTCATGTCTCCCAGCCAGCACAGCCACCTGCAGGTGGATTTGCCCTCTACGGGTGTCCATGTCTTTCACTGGCCACAGAAGGTGCCTAGACAAATAGTTTAGAACAGATGCTGGAGTTTTTAGATGCCTGTTAAATGCCTCCACAGAGGATAGGAATGCCTGTAAGACTGGTGAAGAGCCAGAGAACTAGTCACCATGAAAYGGGTTTGCCAATGGAGATGGTAAGTCCCAGCTATTTTATGAAAGATTTTTAAGTAGTAGGATATCATGTGGGGTAAAGAGCAAAGGCTGGTGGGTCTGACGCTCAGCTATTGTGACTCTGCAAGCAAATTTTAATAGGTTGCTATCCTTTGTTCTGTGGTTCATAACAACCTATAACATCACCCTGCACCCTCACTGCTAAGCACTCCAAAGTTGAAGTAACCAAGATTACCTGGTCACTAGTTTCCATTGACAAAGGAGAGAGAGGAAGTAACAAATTGTACCATTCTCTTAGTCACAAATATTTCCATGCTCTCAATAAAATGGCTTTGGATGAAGCATCTGTCAGATCAGACAGCTGGATTCTCTTTTGAAAGTGACTCCACTGCTTCTTTAGGACAATGCTTCTTTAGGAATAGCACTTTGCTATTCCGTGCTACCCCTCATGCAATTTCAGAGGTCACAAAAGCCATGGACTTATACTAGAAAACAAAATTCAGAAAAATGCACTGTCCTTCTTCCCCACCCTACCTTCTTCTCCTCACTGGGGAGTCCTGCATCCAAGGAGCTAGAGAGAACATATTTCTTCTAAGATGACAAGAACTTTTCTATGAGAACAGGGGGTACAGACTGCACTATAGGTTTCTACCTTCTCTTTCCATATGCACATAGAAATGTGCTCCCAAATGTACTTCCAAATGTCCTCTAATATCTATCTGATTTAAATGCATGCTTCAAAAGGCACATCTGGATTGTAAAAGCCCACTCACAAAATCAAAGCTCCCCTGGTCTATTGCATTTTCTATTTAATAGCAGAGAAAAGCTGGAAATAAATTGATCCTCTGAACAGTGCTTTGTGGATGACATTGATTGATAGTTAAATGTTTATAAGACCATGAAATGAACACCCATGACAGTTCACATTGCACGGGGAACCTGCATCCTCCAATAGATACAATAGATATACTTTCTTTTTAGTTGTTGGGTTGGGGGTTTTTTTTTGTGTGTGTGTATGTGTTGTTGAATTATTTATTGGGGAGGTGGTGGTGGTGGTATCATATACAACAGCCTTTTACTCCTTCAGGATACACCAGAGCATTTTAGTCTCTGAGTCTGAAATACTGAACATTATTAAGCTTGTTAATTCCTATGTATTCCTAAGAGAGAAACAGATTGATCTGCTTATCAGCCTATGTTTACCTAGTCAATATTTACTTATCCTTACATATAAACATTGATCTTATTAGGGCAATAAATTATCTCAGTTCTAGTCCAGTTTCTTACATGAAGCCCTTTTCTTCCCTGGGGCCCCTGTTTGAGAAATGTCACAGGATATGTGGTGCCCATGTCTATATTTTTTTCTCTCTTTCTCAAGCTGTGGTCATGCATCCATTAAGATCATTGCAAAGGAGAAACTAAATGTTTTCCAGGTGTGGCATGCATTCTCCCTCTGTAGTAGCATATAATGGATGATGAATTTTTCTATTTCTAGCCCCAGGAAAATGGATATGAAACTGTTAATCCAGCAATCAGTACTTCTGCTATAGGAATTTGTCTCATTAGGCACAGCTATCTTAGGAACTGTCAAAGTAAAGCGTGTCAGGGAAAGATTTATGTCAAAGAGCAAAAGTGATCAAATAAAAAAGTGGAAAGTATTCTGCCACACAGAGAAATGCAATGCCAGAAGCAGACTTCAAGGGAAGAGCAGGTTTGTGAGTCTCTGAAGTCGTTTGTGTTTTAGTATATGGAGAACAGAAGTAGATCTTTAGTGGGTAGCAAAGTGACGATAATGGACATTTCTGACCAGTTCCAGTCTTACAAAAAAGCCATTTATGTCTGTAGAGAGCAATTCCATTTTTCCTTATAGCTGCCCAATTTCTAGTGCATGAAGTGTGGTGAGAATGTGAAGAGCCATATACCATTATCTGCCTGTGGTCACTAACATAATGTGCAGATGGACAGGGAGACGAGTTATTGTGGTGGGAGAAGGATATTTGCCTGCCTGGTCTGAAACATGATTTGAGAAGATGGCACTGTCTGGGTGGAGGGAAGCAGACACGTAGCACTGTTGCATTACCCATGCTCTGAGCTGAGCAAACAAGAGGGCCAGCCTGAAAGCCATATTGATAAATACCTTCCTATGCATAAGGTCTTTTGCTCAAGAGATCATGTGACTTAAGTGCTATTCTCAATCAACATGTAAGAGTCAATTTTTTTTTTTATTTCAGTATTTAGGAACCAAAACCAACAGATCTGGGGTATGGCTCTGAGCTACTTTGAGAGCTTTGTTCTCTAATTTCTTGTCTGAAACTGGATTAAGAATTCACCCTTCTCCTGTGCCTGGAAACACTGACACTGCATTTCAGACTGCTGCGATTTTACAGATCTGGGAACTGAGGCACTGAAAGAGGAAAAGTGTCATTTTCGTGAAGACATCAAAAAGGCTTGAAGCCAAGGCACAGCTATTACCCACACCTTAACCAAAAAAGACCACTAAGCAAAAAATAGGCAACAATTACCTTCTTGCATATGAAATCAATTGATAACTGTTTGACTGAAAACCTGAATGTAAGCGCTCTGCCAAATTAGTAGCAAGGTCTATTAAAACTCCCACATCACACCTTTTCTTCTTTCCTACATGTTAGTCAATCACGCTCGCCTCAGTTCCCTCATACAAGCCTTGCTTGCCTGCCTGTAAATAGAAATGAGCTTCAAAGCTCAGACTGCTGTTGTGAATACCCACCTACGCTGTTAAAAGGCAGTCCTCTCTCTTCTTTTTCAGGTCAGAGGCAAATTGTTGTTGACTTGCAGTCTAGACTGTGCTTGCACCAGCCTGAAATTAATTGATTTTCCTGTTCAAAGGTTTACTTACACCTCATAAAAAAGCCCAGCATTGTGCCCAATCCTGACAGTAGCTACTGCTCTGCCTATCCATTTCAATCCTTGCCTGGCATGCACAGCTCTCACTGGGGCAGATGGAGTATGTCCTCTGTTGGGAGAAGAGACATCTCTGTAGCAATCACAGAGTACCATCTGGGCACTCTTACGAATAGCTTGGTTCTCAATATAATTTTTCTAAACACTATTCAAACACCAATCTGGAAAATGTCATACCCCTCCAATGCCTTGGTCAGTTCACCTAGCACTTAGGGAAAGCCCTCGCTGATTCCTGTGAGCGCCACTGTATCACTAAGAAAAGATGTGAGATGGAGGTTCTCCCCGAGCAGAGTGATCTCAAACAGCCCCCTCAGGAAATTACTGATATGCCCATGGCTATGGTTTTATTTGACTTGTGACAACAAAGTCTGTGTCATGGTAACATACATATRAAGTAACACGAAACAATTTTCTAAGTTCTAGAATGGTCTAAAACAAGTTCATGAGAGGACCATTGATACTGCTTAATGTTTACTTACCTGCAAAGTGAGAGACAGATAGTCCTATTTCTTGCCCTGCAGGCACTAACAGGATTCRTGAGAGTTAAGAAAAAAATAACGACAAGAATGACTCAGGTCTTTGGACCTGCACTCCTGGGKGTCTGTAAGCTCACCAGACACCTCCACACTGCCAGCAGCTCATAGCTAACACATGGACCCTCAGTCAGCATCAGCATCATCCCAGATTCTGTACATTAAATGACTGCCTGGTATATTTTATACAGATTAATTTTATTCCTCTTCTTCTGCCTTTAAACACCTGCTCCTTCATTTCTGAAGTGTCCCAAGCTGTCCGTCCACTCCAGGCCAATTGCTCAGTGAACACCAAGTGAGGCACAGGGGTACGTGGGTCTCCTGGGTTCCCCACACAGCCAGAGTATGCATACTGATCAAAAGYTGTGATCATGGTAGGGGTTTTTTTTTGAGATGTAAGTTAGATGCATTTGTGCTAACTTTCCCAATTCATGGAGATGAAGTGTCAGAATCCCTAATTAAAAAAAAATTACAATTAAAAAGATATTTTTTCTGAAGGCAGGGTTTAGGATTGTGAAACACATAAGCACTTTCCATTCTAGATGCTTCTTTCTTTGATCTCCTTGGCTGACATTGGAAATAACGCACTTGAAGAGATGAAAAGACGACTGAACACAGCCTGCTTCCATGCCGCTGTTGCAGAAGGATGGAGGAAAGGGGTGAGGAACAGTCATCTGGGTATCTGCTTCCTACACCCCTCTGTCCCCCAAAAATGCCAGCCACAAAAGCCAGACTTAAGGACTACCAGGGCATTGCTGTCCCCCAAGAATATTCTTCTCTAAACAGTGGCAATAACACATCACTGGAACCAGTTACTTGGCGATATGGAGCATAAGGACACAGCAATTGCTATTCTGGGTTGGAGCAGGAAGCCAGGATCCAGCCAGAGACCCTCTGGCCTCCCCTAGAGGCAGGGGCAGGGGCTGGGGTGGGGACAGGGCCTCTCCCTGCCCTTGTGCCAGGCTGAATCCCAGCTTCCAAACCTCCCAAAAACCGGGCACCAGCCCTGTCGTTTAACAATGCTCTACAATGTTATAGTGCTAATTAGAAGCAGCTAGTTTGCTTGTCCCTCTGAACAGAGTCTCTCTTCAAACTTGGTACCTTCTCAGCCTAAGGACTTCTTATGGCAGTAAGTGCCACAGCTTGCTTAAACACTGCAAAAATCTTTCATCTGTTGTTTTTAAACTACCTCTTATCCTGATGCTAAAAGCTGGAAAAAAGTCGTTCTTTTTTCCCTAGACCAGTGAGGATCTCATAGATATTTACATTTCTCCCTTACTCACTTCCTTTCCAAGAGAAACAATCGCAATTATCTGGTTCTCATATGGCTCCTCTAAACCTGGCTACTAGCCAGTGAGTCTCACAGCCAAATTACCTATAGCATATGATTACCTATAGCGTAGTACAAAGAGATGCAGGTGTATCCTGCTCTCATTAGGACTTTTTTAATCTTCACTTACTAGTGTCCCAGAAATTTTCTGGGTATACCTGAAATACCTGTTTTCCATTTTAGCAAGGACCATACACAGATGTCTCAGGAGTCAGTACCCTCATATAAAAGACATTGTGGAGAGGATRAGGAGGATGTCTGGAGGTCTTAGACATGCTCCAGCAGTAAGTCAGTAGTAGAGAGTGGTCTCGGCCTGTATTAGGCAATCTGACTCAGCCTGGATGAGGCAAGGAAAAAGACTCCCACTGTGGCTTCATTGGTCTCGGTTGGCATCTTGGTCCCTTCCCTCCACCCATGCACCCTGGTTTGGGTCAGGCTATTCTCCACACAGCCTGAGCAGAGCTGCGGGCAGCCTTTGCAGTGCAGATGGCTCTTGCCTCAGATGTTCTTTTGATAAGGCAGTTTTCGAACACCAAATTGCATGTTATTGCCAATTAATGAATGTTCTCTTTACAGGCAAAGCAAACCTTTTCGTTCTATACTAATCAGAGAACAGGAGGAGGTAGCCTTTCAGGTATTAAATTGCCTGTGAGGATCAGCACAGAGCAGCTTCAGGAACAGACTCAGAATCTTAAATTACTGTTACTGGGCTTTTCCTCACCCCACAGGAGCTCAGGTTTCTTTCCTGACCAATGCTTTTTCTTCCCAGGAGAGCAGGGGCTGCAGTGTCTGTCCTTGGGGAGCAGCAATTACCTTCCGCAGAGCAAGGGACAGCAGTACCAGGCACCTTCAAATGCAGCAGAGCCTTTGCTGAGCCTGCCCCATCCACATGCGCTGCAGACAAAATGGTCCAGACGGGTTCCTCCGCAGGATGAGCCTATAGAAAAGTTGGGGGATCCTGAGGAAGCTCTCTGTGCCCAGGTTTGCTCTGCATAGAGGGACGGGTTTGGGCTTCTACCACTGACCTTGCAGAGATCTCTCCATTTGTACTCAGCTGAGTTCAGACTCTGCTACTAACTGCTTGTGGGAATGTTTCAGGACAGACCATGCTTTCTACTTTGCTGGGGATTAAAAAAAAAAAAGGAAGAAAGGTCTGACCATGCTTCTCTCTCTGTTTTTTAGKTTTTTTTCTGAAACAATGTCTGGTGGCTCTCAACAGCTTTTGTTTCATGGAGGCAGCTAGACAACCACAAASATGGTGAAATCCTTGTATGTGTTTTGTGCCATGTAAGAGGCAATTGCTGTCATGTGTAACCCCAGGGGAGCAGAAATGGAAGGGTTTCCCCCAGGCAGAGAAGATAGATGAGTACTACATTCACTTTGTACTTAAAGCTGCAGTGAGTACGTGACTTTCTGTACTGAGGGGAACATTGCAGCTGTTTTGCTTGACATAGATACACGTAGTGAGAAATTGGAAGTGTAAGGAGCAAATTTGTTATTTGCATTTCTAAACAAAYTGTTCATTCAGAGCCTGAACCCAAACATACTCAGGCCAATAGAAAGACGCTTACCCTTTTCAGTGGGTTTTGGTTTGAGTCCTTGACCTGGCTTCCTTCCCCGAGTTTGGGATGCATTTCCCAGAGGCAATGATATAATTTAAGTGTACTCAGGCAAGGAGTAAAGGTAATAGTGAGGATGTCAGCTACAAGGGGGAATAACTGCTGTTCAGAGGAAGTCTTAAAAAAAAAAGAAAAAAAGACATATCAGTCAATGTTATTTATCACCAAAAATAAAGATGGGAAATCAGTTTGAATTCTGCATGTCTTACAGAAGACCTGACACTTTATTCCCTCTGAATATCAATTTAGAGCCACCGAAGACTGATCATGTTTGCTTTGCTCAGCTGGGGATTTTTGTAGACCTAAACCTGCGATAAGATAAAAAACTTGGAGAGTGAAAGGCTCTAGAAAGTATCCGGATTGCCCAGACAAATCCTAATTACTGAAGCTGCATCTCATGGTAGCTGAGAAGAGTCACTTGGAGGGGAAATGCTGGCTATATTAGCCACTGGTTATTAAGCCTGATAATTCCTCATTTGTGAGCAGACTACTTGACCCAACTCTTGGCAATAGTTGCAAAACATCTGATTAGATCCTTACTCCAAGTTTCCTGTACTCTTCTGCAGAAGGATGCAAACACCAGACAGCCCACCTATGGGTCTCGGGAGCATGGTCTCGCCCTTCTTCCTTTGGGAGACTCCTGGGAAGGGGGCTTCAGGACATGATCTTCATGCAGTCACATTGATGGGAGTTGGAATTTGAATAGTACAGGAGCAAACTCCTTGTAGTTATAGATACTGGAAACACTCTTATTTATATTGGAAAGCCAGAATCATTTATAATGTTTCCAAAACCCCAGAGCAACACTTCATAGGTGGATCAAAGTGGGAGACCTACTTTTGCTTTGAAAGGGATTGTCAGGCATCAGGGATGACTCTCCTCCTGCCCGTACTGGCTTCGCATCATGTCTGTCCTTAGCAGCGTCAGTGCAGCCTTAACTTCTGCCTTGTGCCAGGTCGGGGAGAGCCACGTCTCAGTGCTCTTCTCAGCTGTTGCAAGAGCTGACCTCTAGAGGTAAGTACTTCTGGCCCTCCCTGCAGGGATGTGTGAGGTCCTTGGCTTTCAGGAACCGTCTGCTCCTTTTCAACTTGCTTTACTTGGTGCCAAGCCATACAGATGTTCCCTGTGGTCTTAGAGGTCCAATAACACAAGGCAAACAGGCAGCTAAGAAACACAGCTCATCTAAAGTGGTATTTCATGAAGAAATGAAATAGTTTCTAGTTTGAAGCAGGTTTCTGTGTGACTAGCATTCACACAGGGCAGAAGTCAGTCAAAGATCTGCAGAACCGCCGTGTATAAAACAGTTCTGGTCAAAGGGCTCATTGTCTCAGGCTGGTTGCAAGTGCCACTAGAAGAGTGGTCCCCACTGCTCCCGCAGCCACCCCAGCAGCTGAGGATATTTGTTGCTTGCCTGGGTCACTCCCAGGTTGTCCATGGGCTCAGGATCACCTGTGTAGATACCCTCTGGAGGAGCAGAGCCTCAGAGGGCCACGTCTCCACACAGCTGCCTCTGTGGGATCTAGCACAAGGGATTATTTGTATCAGTTGTCAACAAATAAGGTCTCTTGTTGACAAATACTGCTACTATGTTCCCAGGTGTCCCTTTACTTTTGAGGTAGGGCCCTTCTGCCATCAGTTTCATCCTTGCATGGAAGGGGGGAATCTCTCAGTAGTTTTCACGAGAAAGGAGATTTCCTGCCTCCCACTGTTTTCTTTCTGTGATACGGGTCCTGCTGMAATAACATAAACCTAAGCTACATTTTATGACAGCTACAGCGTTCTCCAGCTCTTGCAGATGTGAAAGCAGGAAGCTTGTGTGAAGGACCTGGGTGTCCTTCCTCAGCCCCAGCATTGTCGCAGACATACCATTACTCACTTTCACTCCRATCCATACACAAATGGCACCTGCTGCAGCTCAAGTTCTCCTGCAAAACCTTAACATGAGCCTCTTCCTCCTTGAAAAGAACCATAATAAATCAGCACATCTGCCTGGGAACTCGTCCATGATTTTGGAGATTTATTTTGGCTTTACACTGCTGTCGATGTACATGTTGGCCAGTTTCTCTTTCCTCTGCTACCAGACATGGGAACGGTGCTCATTGTCCATTTCTGTAGATTCAGCCTGACAAAATGCCTCTCCAGCTCTGAAGCTATGAAATATCCAACAGCTGATGCTACAGACTAAAGACTGATATTTTAGGTGTCAGAGCAATAGGAACAACAATATAGGTAGATGCAGACCTGACTTGCTTTGAATTTCTTGTGAAATGTGGAGAAACAGCTGTAAACTTAACAATGATAAAGATGCCCCAAATCTTTGTGTAGAAACTCTCTGCAGGATCAGTGCCTCAGAGAACAACTCAGCTCCCTCCTTGAAAATCCACTGGACAAAGTGCCAATATCTATTTTGATTATATTTTTAACAAATAAAAGCAGAAGTGAAATGGGATATTTTTGTCAAGCATTTTTAAAAATATATATTGAATATATATAACTATATTCAATATATATTGAATAGTATTTCAAACYCTTTGAACTTCGTTTCATTGAAATATTTTGCAGAAACCCTTTTCCGTATTATGATGAACTCTGTTCATAAGGGTGCTGAAGACCATCTCTACCACCATCAACTGGTATGTTTACAGCCATCTGGATCATAGGCTACTCATGTTTTTAACATGCTTGTTGCATCTATTGATGATTTGTTAACCCATTATAAACAGCAGGTACACACTGTACAATAGCCACAAAGGGGAATCAGGTGTTCAGCCCTGACCTTCCCACCTCTGTTCAACACTCCTGGGTATCATAAACACTCCAGTTTTATTTAATTTAGTTTTATTTTAAAATTTTGCATCTGAGTGCTCCAAATCCTCAACCTTATGGKGTTTATTCCTTGACTTAAGCAAAGAAATTAATTTTTCATATTGTGACAGCAGCTTCATTAATTGAAAGATGTGGGTAAGCAGAGGGGCCCACTGGAAATTCAGACTGTAATAGGGGAACCAAAGGCAGAACTCCTCCTGCTCTGCTCCAAAGATGCTATCAGAAAAAGCAGCGGCCCTGGTTGCCCTTGCAGTGGGCCTCAAGCACAGCGCAATTAGAGCAGCTGCTGGTATTCTGTGGTTAAAGAAAGCTCCCAGGGGGACAACGTATTGCTGTTTGATTGGAAGAGCACTCAATTGTCTAATGAAGCTGTTATCCTCTATTTAGCCAGAGATGAGAAAAGAAATCTTTATCTATCACTCCTATGTAACAAAAAAAAGCTAATTAGAGAAGTCAGACCCTCAGGGGTGAAATAAAACCACCACAAAACAAGACAATGGTGGCAGTGAGTAAAAGTGAGCAGGAGTCTTGGCTCAGCTATACCAGCTGCTCTATTCACCCAGCACAGAGGCTGACACCCATCCTGTGCCTCACTTTGCCCCATCCACTGAGAGAAGGTGCTTCCCCATTTTTTGAGGGGTATTGATATTTTCATTCTCATCTTCCATATTAGAAGTAACCAGTTACTGCCAGAAATGACCTTGGAATATGTTTACTAGTATTGTGACAAGACCATCAGGTGAATAACAGGAAGGTTGATGTCTCATTTAACCTCACTTTTTCTTAAACTGTAACCCTCACATCCACTCCTGAGTTCACTAGGATTCACGTGGACTTTGGAATGACCCAGAAACAGGCCCTTTGCTTCAGCAGGAGCAACGGGCTTTGCTTAGAAACCCTTAGATGCATATTAGGTGCTTCAAGAAAATACAGGGCTCCTCTGTATTACTGGGGTGACCTTGCATGGTGTTTCTATTCCTATTAACATCCCTGGATGACACCGCCGTTTTTCTTGTATGGATTAGTTTGAAACTTTTCTTTGGGTCATTAGAGCTGAATGATGAGTTTGTACTCATGGGAGAGTTCATTTTGCAGCCACTGAATGCTTGCAGCCAATGGTCCCTGCTACGGTGATAAATGGATGTTTAAAATAAAGAACTTCCCAGGACAGGCATTCATCCAACAGCAAAGCCTCCATTTTACTGACAGAGACTAAGTTTTATGAAGTATTTTAACCCCCCCCAGTATCAATCACACTGCAGTTATCTTAATTTCATACCTCCAATATACAATAATATTTTATTTTTGTACAAGAAATGAGAGGGCATGGGGTTTTATAGGAGAGGTCTATTGAAGTGGGCAACAGGAAGGACTGGCTGACGGTTATGCTCAGCGCTATGGGAGGTTGTGCGACACCCAGGGATTGTACTGGCCAAGGACCATGTCATCCACACACCCTGAGATGTTCAGCTTTATGTGCTTGCCTGCTATAGGTATCCTCTCTAAACTACAGAAGGGTGGGTGCAAAGATCCAGTACGGCTCATTCAAGCCTTTGTAGGAGGTCTGCAGTGTAAACAGGGACACGAATCACCATTTCTTGAGCTCCAAATTCATCATCCTCTCCAGGAGGCTCCCCTGGACTCCACTGCTAGTCTGCCATCCCTTCTGCTGAATATCCACGTGCTTTTCTGTTGTGCTGTGGCTAAAAAGGGAATGTTTCAATAGCAGTCTCAGCACAGATCTTTTTGTTTTTCACTTAGTATTTCATCCCCCTATGTCTTCCTGCTAGGCTGCACCAAGGCCAGATTTCTTATTATGAAAGCAGGGCACAGCTTCCTATGCCAGCCCTTATCTTCATAAGGATTTCACATTAGAAATTTTGCTCACTAGATCCCACATGTTCCCCATCTCCAGCACTGTTCATGAGACCTAACTCATTTTATGGAATTAGGTCTGCATTTGCCTCTGATTACATTGCTTCAGCTGCGGATGGTGAAGATACCTAGAAGTCAGTCTGCTAACCTAATTCCCTCTATGGCCTTTGAAATAGCTGCTAGCAACACCAGAGCTGCGCAGTCCCTCAAGACAAATATTCTCTTTTCTAGTAATAGTCCAGGGAAAGACCTACTTACCTCATCTACCCATTGTCAGAAAATTCCCTTCTATTTTCTAGTGAATCATACAGCTCGTTTTTCCTTTCCAGTAGTCACACAGACTTTGCCGCTGTGCACCTGCCAGCCAGCAGCTCCTACAATTACTGCCAGCAGTGAGACCAGGCGGCAGCAGCATCGGGCAGCAAATAGGTGTGAAGGAGTCAGGCAACTCATTGCATAGTTCGGATCAAACTAGCACTAGCTGAGCTGGCGATGAGCCAGGTAACAGACACGCTTAAATTGTGGGAACATTTCAGCTCGCGATAAAAGCTTGGGGACCTGGTTTCTATGCTCAGCTTTGCGATTTCCTTCCCACATGACCACTGTGACACATTTAACAGCTCTGTGCCTCAGTTTACTCCTCAGACAAAATCCCAGTGATACAACATGTCTTTGGAGAGGGCTCTGGGACCTAGGAATGAAAAACCCAGGAAAGCATTGATTATTCATTTTCTATAATTTTCCTATTTTAAATGGATTCCTCATCCTGTCTTTTGGTGAAGAGATAAGGCAAACACATAAACAGTTTTAGTGGCAATTTTGGTACAGTGAATGTTTCAGGGAGAGGTCACTTCAGTCCTGCAGGCTTGGCTCAAGCCAACTCCTTTTTCAACTAAGAGGAGCTTTTCCTGCTTGCAATCAGCAGGACCCAGCTCCCATGGAGGAGAAAGAAGAGGAACACCTAAACTTTTAACTAGCTGTACTTTATCTCTTGCTGCTTCTTGTGCAGCCTAATTAATCTAACTGCAGGTTCTGCATTCCAGCAAGCGGCTCTATCGCGTTTCCACAGGACTCGTGAAGCAGAAACCCTGCACACCCCTGGGAGGGCTCCTCAGCTGCAGTGAGTAAGCACGGCACCCCTGCGGTGGAGGGAGCTTTGCCAGAGGACTGCAGGCGAGGATCCACCCCCCTGGATTTTGAGGCTTGAGGACAGAGTTGGCTGGGAGGGGAGCGCAGGGCACTTTGATACATATCATCTTTGCCACTGCAGTCAGCCATCTGTTCTGAGTTTATTAAAAGTGATGTACTCTGCTGGGAGGATCAGGAAGCATCTGCTAGTGCATTTACATTCAAATCCTCACAGCAATCCCGTCCGTCCTCCTTTTTTAATTAATCAAACTCACTTTTTGGTGAAACCACATGGATAAATGCTTCCTCTATAAATGGGAGTGCATATTATGCTAATGCCATTAAATAGCTAATACACAGGAAAACAATTTAGTGCAAGTAGCATCATCTATCTCAGGATTTAAGCAAGCTGTTCTGACAGAGATCATTCCTGTTTAAAGGGATCACCATCTAAACCTGGCTTATGCGGCAGCACAGTTTCGCTGCTGCAGAATTGCTAATCAGCTGCTTGGGGCAAGAGTGAACCTTGAAGTGATGAACTGAAGCACAGGCACTTTGGGAGCCCATCTACAAGGGCTGGAGGGTGCCGAGGGGCCCAAGTCCCCCCTGGCAGAGCAGTGGCCCAGGGTTTTTGGAGGCAGATGCTGCAGAGCAAGTGTAAATACTCTTTGGTGAAGGGAGAGCAACGGGATGCTCTACCCACATGGTAGCGCTGCTTCACATTAGCACAGCTGCTTTGAAAAGGTGAAGAGCTGGAAATGCTTCTCATCACAGCCAGATTGTCTGAAGGGTGAGGAGGAAAAAGGTGGTGCCAAGGCTGCCAGTCTCTCTGTTATCTCTGCTTGGCATGGGGTGCCAGTGGCAGGGATGACCATCCCCACTGGAGCTGCTGCCTGGACCGGTTACCCCCATGGTATCGTTTAGGTGTGCAGTGTTGCARGCGGCCGGCTCTCTGGGCTGCAGAGGCAGGCAGGGCCCCCCGGGGCACCACCGGCCAGGGCACTCTGTGATTTGCTCAATGGGTGGGAATCCCTGTTGCAGACTGCGCTTAGCTCTTGGTACAAAAACCTCTCCTAGGAGTCCCAGGATCTCAGCACCTCCTGTCCAGAGGGGCGTCTCCTGTGTATGGGGAAAGGTGTCTCAATAAAATGCAATGGGGGCTGTTGGTGGAGGCTGCCGCGAGGCAGGACCACAGCAGTCTCCAAACCAGGGTGGTGGGTCTCCAGGGGTTGTAAGCATCCCCTTCCACCCAGATAGCAGGAAGAAAGTTCCTTGTAGGTCCCAGTCCAGGGATCACGCCTCTCTGCATGCAGGGCTGGCTCACCTGTGGGGTGGCAGAAAGGCTCTTCCAAATTAATTCTGAGACACTGGTGGCCAGTATGTGCCTTTCTTGAGTGCCTCAAACAGCTCCAGCTTTTCCTAATGAACAAAGCGTGCACCCAGCACTTCACCGGTGGCTCCAGCCCACTCTCCTCATGTTTTGGGGGGACGTGACCAACCTCCAGCCTGTGGTTTGAGGGACCAGCCAGAGCTGCTCCCCCTGTCACATCTTTCTTTCCAAGCTGCGAGTCACGGTGCCAAGAATTTGTCAGCAGCCAGTCTCCATAATGCCGTTGTAACCAGGTCCTCCAGGCGAGTGAGGGGGTTTTGCTGTGCAGAGGGAGGGATCGACCTTCCCCACTGCCCTAGAAAAGGGATCAATAATGTCAATGGCAGSAGGGAAGGTGCTGAAAAAGCGGTGGTGCTCGATGGTGAGAAGAGCAGTCCTTGGGGCTCTGGGAGTGAATTAGTGCTCATGATATAATCTCATCTCTCACTTGTATGGAGCATAAGGGGCAGAGGGGATTTCTGTGTGCCTGGGAACTATAACCATATCCCTCCGCACAGCTATCATTAATAGACATCTGATACACAAATGAAATAGAAACCCTTTACTCCACGGCATGCTGCTCCTTGTCTTCTTACTTTGGATATGTTCTCCAGGCCTGTTTTAAACACAACTAGTTGTTTTCCAAATGCTCTCAGTGTTACAAACAATAACATCAGCTGAAGCATCTGGAAAATGTAAAAGGCAGTTGATCCTACCCTTCCCCAAATGCTCGGCTTCTGGCAGGCCTGGCTTTTGCCATGAAACACCTGCTCCCGTGGCGAAGCCCTTCTCCCCTGTCAGAGGCAGTATGTTTGCAATCCCGGCCCTTGCCTTCCATCAGCAAACAAGGGAGTCACAGCCACCTAAGCCAGAGCACTCTGCAAGCACTCAGGGAGCCATAACTTGCCTTTTTCTTTCTATTATTGAGGTTGAGTATTTTTTAACTTACATTCTTTAATTGCAAATATTGTTGATGAATTTGCAAGGCTGCAGTCCAGAGACTGGGCAAACTACATTCGGGTAACTCATGGTTGTTGGCCTGGTACTAACTGTGGAGCAAATAAATATGTGCATGAAGTGATATTTAGCAATTACAGGGCTGGAAATGGAATTAGTGACAAACAGTGTGATTTAAAGAGCGATAAGTCTTGTCAGGCTCAGACCAGACAACAAGAGATGTGCTGATAAGGCCAACTGTCACGCACCTGCCTCGGTACCTCTCCAGAAGGGACTTGCTCTCTGCAGCATGTTTTGATTGAACAAATTGTTCTGTGAGCAGCAGTTAACAAAACCTGGGAGTTTCTAGTCCCCTCCGACAGCCCCACCACGTGGTCTTGACTCCACAGTTTTTGTCACTTACGATGTGAGAGGTCCAAATGCTTCTACAGCAGCTGCCACTGCACGAGCCCGTGCAGCATCAGTGCACTGTGAGAGCCAGCCCGCCGCAGGCACCGACCTCTGGCTTACCCCTGGGCTCCTGCAGCCAAAGCAGACTCAGAAACGTGCTGGGTGACACCTGGAATCTTCCCAAATCAGTTCTCTAATGTTGCCTTTTGTGGGAACTGTGTTTTCAACCTTGCAGTCTTTGAGCTGAAACCTCTGCTGGAATAAAACTTGCCATTTTTCACCTGAGCCTTGTCCAGTAGGCGAAGCCAGGCATGCAGCTTTTCTCAGTAAAATTCCACTGCAAACTGAATTCTAGGCAGTGCTTTCAACCAGAGCTTCCCGAGCCAGTCTGGGGACGAACAGACTCCAGGGGAGCCCCTGTTGGCATGTCTAAACCAATATTTCCTTGGTAAGATGGCTCACAGCATCAGGAAACTCACAGTGTCTACTGTACTCCTGCATTTATTACCAAGAGTCCTTGTCTCTTCCGTAATTCATTTCTTGTAGCCAACTATTTCTTCCCTTATTAAATAAACACAGGTTTCCTTTAGTCAGCATTAGGTATTTGACTTTATCCGGCAATAGGTATTTGAAGTCATTTATGCATCAAAATAAGGAGGAAAGGATGGATTGCTTTTTAACCAAAGGGATTTAGCTTTTGAGTTTCTTTATAAATTCAGCAGAGGATAAAATTAGCCAATAGGTGTATTAAGCAAAAGCACTACTGGGCTAATTCCCTTGTTTGGAGGGGACTTCCCTCCCCCCGTGAAGATGTCCAGATCTTTCTGTCTCTCTGAAGATCTCTTCCTGAGGACTCTCCACTTGTTGATTCCCATCGCAATAAGCAGCGGACCTGTGTCTGGTGAACAGGACACTCACATCAGACTGTGGCAGCTACTTCAGCTGGACTTTCCCCAGGCTGCTGTGCTTGGGGACCAAAAATTTAACAATTCCTCAGAAGGAGAGTTTTATCATAAGAACAGGAGTCCCTAAGAAATGTCCTACCACTTGAGCAAAGGGCTCCTCTGGTCAAGCCTCCTGCCTCTATCCTGCCTGGCACAAGGGAGGTGGTTTTCCCTTCGGGGGCTCAGCCTGGCACTTGGGTTGTGCTGACTCAGCTCCTGGAGTCTCAGCTGCAGAGTTTGTGACAGAGGGAGGCTGACGTCTTGCTCTCCTGGTAATTTAAAAGCAACCCCAAAACCACAGTGGCAGTAGATGTTATTCAAGAAAAGCACCTGCTCTCTGCAGTCCCTTTATGCTCTGCCAGCATTCCCAGCTGATGGATTAGGGACGGCAGGTGGCACATCCCTAATGTTACCTTCTCTTTTTGCCATGTCAATATCTTTTTCTGGTCCTGCTGTTCTCGGATTTACCCAGTTCCCTTTTGACCCTGCTGGTCCTCTCTGCCTCTGCCAGCTCCCATGGCAGCAAGCTCAAGGGTTCACAGCCCGCTGTGTGGAGAACTACCTTACTGGCTTTAATGCAGTCTCCCACTAGTTACCTAGAGGTCCTTGACTTCTAGTGTCACACGATTTGGGAATATCAGCTCTGCATTCACCCTATCCTCCACCTTCATGATTTTGTGAATCCTGCTCATATCCTCCCACAGCTTTCTTTCCTCTAAACTGAAGTGTCCCAACCTTTGTGTTTGTCCTCCAGCCTCTCTCAGATGCTCCATCCCACTGATAATTTCAGGTGTTTCTCACGGTTTAGGTTATTTTTCCCCTAGCTGCATTACCTGCTTTATCTCCACTGAAGCTCATCTGCCACCTTCTTGTCCATTCACCAGCTCTGTGAAGTTCCTCTGAAATTCCCTGCCATCGGCATGACATTTGACTACCCAAACCAGCCTAGTTATCACCTGCAAACCTGGTTTGCAACCCCTGGCTGTTTCACCTTCTGTCACATGTGCATGCACCTCCTTTGGTCTTGTTTCAGCCTTTCCTCATCAACTCCTTAACGATATATTTGCAACTGCTTGCAATGCAGCTCTGTACACCTGGGCAAAACAAAACCAGTGAGGGAAGCAGAGAGGCTCCAGAAGAGCCCTGCACTGAAGGGATTTGCCCCCTTTTCCATGAATTGGTGAGCTGAGTGAAAGCACAAGCAGAGGGGCATGTTCAGAGTCCATGATCCCTTTAAAACCCTCTGCTCGACCCACAGGTGACTTTTAAGCTGTCTGTATATCTACAGACCCTCGAGGTTATTAGGGAAGAAGAAAAATCCAAGTTTTTCAGGCAAAACCTGCCTGTATTTGAGTGGGTAGTTGCAGTGTCTGCCTGTGGATGCCGCTGACTTGCCCATTTGGGATCTCCTGGGCAGCTGATGGGCAGCTGCTTTTGCTTTTTCCCCCTCATGACACATCTGTCGTGGGAAAAGGCAGGAGAGATGTCTTCAGCTTGCTGGGGTTATTGAATATACCCTTGATTAAAAGGGATAAAACTTCCATTTCTTACAAACAAAGCACATCTGCTGAAGCTGAAACCTTCCTTCAAAGGCTGTGAGAAGATTAAGTGCTGCGGAAGAAAAAAATATGCTTTTTGTGTGACAGGAACATTCTTGTAGTATCGGGGAGCTCAAAGCGGAGAGCCAGTGCCTGCTTCACCTTCCAATTAATGACCTCTGAATAATTTGCAGAATAATCTTTTCAGAAATGTTCCAGTAGCAGTGCCCCTGATTGTCAGATAAACAACCTCCTGCGGGGGGAAAATGCTGGCAGTGATGAACAACTGGTTGAGGGAGCAGCAAGGTTACGGGCAGTCATTAAGCCAGGAGAACATTCATCAGCCCATTCAAAGGGTCCGACAAGTCAGAGCCATTTCACAGGGCAGGCTAATTGAAGAAAATTATTTATTAGGAGAGTGAACAGAGATCATTAAACTCTGAAGTCTGGTGTTATCACCCACTGTGGTTTCAGTCTTGCAAACAGTAAAACAATTGTTTTCCCTTGACAGTCATTTACTGTTAAATCCTGGGTACCTTGTCCTCCCCCCAGGCTTTAGCCTCTGTGTGGGAATTTATCGGAGGCAGTGGCAGAGCGCTCTGACCGCGGACACACCTGCTGTGCCCTCTTCCTTGCACCCATCACCTTTTTCCCTCTCATTTCAGAGCCAATTTTTACCATTCCAGAAGAATTTTTCAGGACTGCAAACTAAAAAGACACCCTGGGGTACCGGGCAGGATTAAGGTTGATGTGGTTCTGAATCTGATTTCTAATACAATAATTCTACTAACTATGTCTGAAAGAAAATGGTGAAAGAAGTACCATGTTATAGCATCCAAGGACTGAGAGCATGCTGGATTTTTACTGCCTGTGCACCTCTGGCGTGTGAGCAAATTTTGAGAAAATACCAGCCGATGCAGCTGTGGGGATCAGAGGAAGGTGAAAAATTCACTCCGAGTTCACTGACATCTCTCCTACCGGCACCATCATGGTTTCAGGTACATATCACACAACTTCACCCTGATTTTAACAATTGATTGATTCACAGAAGCACAGGCTGAAGGGATCTCTCAAAGACCATTGAACTTGCCTGTGATTTCAGGGTGGATTAGCTACTGCAGGACCTTCCTGCCAGAGGAGGTACCCCAGCCACCCTTGACAGCCGCGTGGCGAATGGACACATGAAATCTTCCACTCAGGGGGACCTTACACTCAAAGGAGCTCATCTGAATGTTTAGCTAGCCTTGCATTTAGAAAGTTGACTTCTGCAATTTTCACCTAATTTCCATCTTGTTTGCTTCAGATGAGGTTGTCCAGCATGGGATATAGAGAACTGGTGATGACTGCCTGCTCTGTGGCTATCTGTGCAGCAGTAAGGTTGCTATCCCATTTCCCCAGCCTGCTCCCCAGCCTGCTCCCCAGCCGTCTCCGTTGTAAATTAACCAAGCCTCTCCTCACACCCATGTTTTCTCCAAACTTCTTCTCATTTGCATTGCTGTGTCCTGGGTCTTTCCCATCTCCTCTGTCTTCCACAAAGTGGGGTTCGCCAACCAAAGCCTTACAAGAACAGCATAACTGCCACTATGTCTTACAGAGAAGCAAATGAAAGACATTAGAAAGGAGGCTCCTGGGTCACCCAGCCTGGGCCCGTGCTCTTGCAGCCACCTCTAACTTAAAGTCCCTGCCAGAAATTGCTCATGTCCATCTTGAACCCAGTAAGGATTTCCTGACCTATTCACATCTTTTAGAAAGATGTTTCAGAATTTCATCCTCTGATACAGATATTCTTCTAATTTCCAGCCCAAGTGTTTTCACAGGTAGTTTAAACCCATTTCTTTTTTTTGCAATAGCTGCACATCCCTCATATCCAGTTTGTTGCTACTCTTTCACTTGAACTTCCTCTGTGGATGTTTATGTAGTTGTGCATTGATTTTTCTTTTCTGCTTGCAGTACTTTGCTCTTCTCCTTGCTCAATTTCATCTTGAGGATTTCAGAGCACTTTTCTTAGTCATCAAGATCATTTTGAATTATGAGCCTGCCTTCCAAATGTCTTGCAAGTTCTAACAGCTTGGCTTTATTCAGACATCTTATAACTGCACTCCCTTCCCCATCATCCAAACTGTTCTTTCACACGCTAGTCAGACATGGTCTGAGCACACATCCCCTGGATCTTGCAATGCTTTGGCCCACCTTTTACTCTTGCAGTTTATCAGGTAGCTGGGCCCTGTTCTTACAGTGAAGTCTAGACCATGTTTCCCTCGTGCACACCTAAGCATGTTCTGTAGGAAAGTGTCCAGACTCTTCTCAGAATCAAGCCCGTTTCCCTTAACCACTAAACCAAAGAGGAAAAAATGAAATGGATTGCACAGTTTACTCTTGACAAATCCCTGCAGTGTGTTTCATATCAACTGACAAACCTTTGGCTGATTATAAATTGAGGGTTTCATAATTTGTTCCGGCAATCTTTCCAAGAATTGAAGTTAGGCAGATTGATTTAAATTCCTTGGCTTTCCCTGCAAGGCAGGTACTAAGTGCTCCCCTGTTCCTTCCTCTCCTGTCCCTCTTATTCCCCAGCTACTCAAAAGCAATTGCTAATAGCTCAGAAATGGCTTTGGGTGGGTCCTTAAGCCTTGCAGATGAATTTCATCTGGTTCTGCAGGCTGGAACACATCTCGCTAATCTAAATATTCTTTAAGCTCTTCTTTCCTTATTCCGCTCTGTGGCTCCAATCCTCTTGTTATATGTTTCAATTGTGTWCAACATCTGGCTATAATCAACCTTTCTAGGAAGTTTGAAGCAGAAAATGACAGTGGGTGTGACAGCCTCTGCTGGATCATTACCTCTCCAGAACACACCCTTCTTCTTCTTTTTCATTGTAGACTGCGGTGCTATTAACCCTTTCTCTATGGCTTCCTCAGATCTCCTCTCAGGACTTAGGAAAGGTGAAATGTTAATGCCATGCAATAGAAATCCCGTTGTTTTATTAACACAAACGATTCAGGAAAAGCTGAAAGAGTCTGAGGGCCTACCCCTGCTAATGCACATCATCTCTCTGTCCGTAGGCTCAGAGCTATATGTAGACATGATTTAGATGAGGTGCATAGCTTGGTGTTTTGTGTTATACACTGGCCCCAGAATGAAACCGAGAAGATAAAGGTAGGCTCCTGATGTAATAATATATGGGGTGGAGGTTAGGTGTCTAAGACAGGGATGTAAAGCTTTGTCGAGAGACTCATCCCTGAGTCAGCTTGTGTACCTGACTCAGGACAAGGAGGACTCCACCTGCCTGGGCTTCAGACCCTGCATCATCTCCTTAAGGAAGGTATCTATTTGTGGAAATGTCGCAAATCCTGATTTAGGATCCTGCCGACTATGCCAATTTGTCACGAATGAGTGGAATGCACCTCACTCAAAAGAGAGAAACAGCAATATGTTTTATTGAGGTAAAATAATAATTTGACAGAGTTCAATGAAATCGATGGAATTTAGCAAAGTTTAACCGGGGTTTGCCAAGGTTCAATAAGTTTGATGGCAAGGTTCACCTTATTAATTACTGCATGGAAGAATCATACGAAGGAAAATTGAGTTAGATTCGAGTTAGAATGATTCACACAGAGACCGAAGGCGAAAAGGGTAAGAAAGACACCCTCGTTGAGTCACGAGGTTCAGAGTGGACCMCCTTGCTTTCTAAACTCCTGATGGAGCTTAGCTGCGGCTAGGCCCAATCTTAGTCTTGGACTTGGACAGCAGTTTATGTCTAATGGAATTATCTATACGAAGTTTGTAGTAATTAATATTTAATACTCATGGATTAGTAATGTTTCATTAGTATTAATTCAGCATGCTATCAGTCACTTACCAAAGATCTGCTGTTGGTAAAAGGTCTCTCTGCCTCGAGGAGTAACCTTGAGAGGTGTCCCAGCTCAAGGGGAGTTCACCATTGTGCAGCCATGCTGCCTAGCAGGGAGAGCTCAAAGGTGGCTCACTTAGGCTGTCATATTTATGGAATAAAGTGGTTGGCTCGTAGTCAAATTACATGCAATGTGAAAGGTATGCATGAGACTCCTTGTACCCACAACTTTCTTTGTTCCTTGATAGATGAGTCTTGGAAAAGCCACCCGCTATTCATGTGTTAATTGCATGATCAGTATTCCAAGCTCATATGCATCAATGTTCACTGTGTTACTCTACTCCTTTGTGGGTTTTTAGAGAACAGATTGAAACTAGAGGATTGCTTGTCCCAGCTACAGCTCAGGCCTTTACCTCCTTTGGAGCCTGTACCAAACTACTGCTAGTTTGGTTAAGGGGTCGAGTGCATCCGTCACAGAAAAGACTGGGCAAGAATCGCAATTTCATGTTAAAAACAGGAGCCAGCAAGGTAGTTGTAGTGCAGTGCCTCTTTCATACCAGTATTTAGAGCACTCCCCCTTCAAAAAAATGGAAAGCAGTGTTTTAATGCTTCTCTTAGTTGACAGACTTCAAAGCCATGGGTCCCACCCCCTTGAGAGTCTCTTGGCCACAGGAGGCCAGGGACACTCCAGCCTCACCTTTCCCTGAGCMGTCACTGATGCAATTGGAGCCTGAGTGAATGAGTGCAAGGAAGAATGTACTCTTAGCCTGCTCTTTAGGGCACTTGGATGGGAGAAGTGAGCCTGACCCTCCCCAGCTGGTGAACATGACTGTGGCTGCTTCAAGCTATGGCACAGAGGATGGGCACAATCTTCTGAACCAGGCTTCTCAGAGTACTGGGTTTGGATTTTACCACTTCAGAGAAAGGTGCCAGTCTCAGTGGCCTAAATCAGGAGCCGGAGCTCCTCAAGCACTTTAGAGTCAAACAGAAGCCACCTCGAGGCCTCATTCAGGTCTAATGCCTAAAAATAAGCTGTGTCCCGTGCATGGTATGACACCAGATGACTTGGCGATGAGTTACGTTTCTTTGCAGGAATACCACCGCAGAGGTTATTTAATACAGGAAAGTTGATTTCGTACTTTTATTTGTTTTATTGTACTGTATGGTAAAATTAAAGGGGGACAAAAGCAAATATACAAATATGTGTATATATGGGTGAATTGTGGAAGATCAAAACTATGACACAATTTGGATCAAAAAGTTACTCGAGGAACCCTGAGAACTGCTGACGTGGAAGTGTGTGTGTATGTGCAGCGTGGAGGGGAAGGAGACAAGAAGAGGTGGCTTGAGCTGCCTTCATGCCAAGTGTGTCATCTATAGTACTAGTTTGTCATGTATGGGCCCTCTAGAGCATCAACAGCAACCTAGAACCTGGGAGGCAGAGTGTGTATAAGTACAATGAATAAGCCTTCGGAAGTAGAAAACATTGCCAGTTACGAAAACGTTGGGTTTAGCAGGCAGTTCATGTGAGCTTGAAGGAATTTGCTCATGGAGGAATGGGGCAGGTGTATAAATTCAGAGAAGCTCCTGCAGAGGGAGAAAGACTCCATGTATGACATTTGTATTGGGAAGGCAGCAGGAGCTGGATTTAAGAACAAGAAGAGGAGATAGAGGGGTCTGCTGCTCTTTACCACACTGTGGCAGGTATGAGTATAGGTGCACAGATGTCCAGGGAAAATCACTTTGGGAAGAAGCACTGATTAGGTGAGTCATTTCTCCACATCCTACAGCTGAGATGCCTCAAGGACGCTGGCTGACAGGCAAAAAGGAAACTTGGTTTTATGTCTAATCATATTACCAGGAACCCAACACTTGAGCCCAATCTGGTGCTGCAGTCTGCTGGTTCACACCACCCTCTGGTAAGCTTTTTGATCATGATGGAGGCTCTCACCTTCCCATATGGCTTGTAATACGTCTTTACCTTTCAGCTTGCTTACTGTGAAAGCAAGGCACGTTACTTCTGTGGAGGTAACAAGACCAATTTAAGCAGGTGAGTACAACAAACCCACTTTCCCCTGGGACCCACAGCCTGGCTCCTGGGCCCGTCCACGTCACAAGGGTCCCTGTGAGAGCTGCGGTGGTTTCTGGGCAGAGGTACGCCAGCAGTTCCCCTGGGCAAGAAGCAGGTGTGGAGAGGTAGGTCTCAGCTCTGGGCACACTCTGACTCCAAGCTTCACACCAGGATTTTGAAGGCATTTGGTAGAAAGYCACAAAATTCAGATTTGACTGGGATTTCTAACCCTCCTTAGCACTCATAGCCAAAGATTTGAGAAAAGTCTCCCTGGTTTAAAACACTCCAGCTAAAATTTAACAACGCTCCTCATTAGGAAACCTGCATAGAGTATTTATTGCAAGATGTCTCTTTTATCCAGACCCTGCGCCTCTGATCACAAAGCTGGATACACCTCCTGGGGAGGAAAGCAGAGAGCTGGGCGGGCGTGTCGGCAACTTTTCTGAAGCATACATTTGAAAACTGTACCAAAAGCCCTTGTTCACACAAAATCATCCAAACAACGGTAGAAATAGCTTCTGAAACTTGCATCCCAATCACTCCCTTTGCTGCAAAGTTTAAGCATTAAGARCTTTGAGGATCAGTGGTTCAGGTGCAGAGTTGTTATAACCTCATGGAATTAAATGCAACTACACCAGTAATCAATTCAGCTTAGTAGCTTTGCTTTTGTTTTGTTTCTAATAAGATATTCAGAGCAGTCTTTTCAGTGTACATGCACTTTCATTATTTTTTCATTGCATATACAGTAAATATCAACTAACTAAAAGGACCATCTAATTAAATCTTTTGCTTTGTGAGTATCTGTGAAATTAACTGGGGGAGTGCAAAGGACACACAGCAACTTCATTTGTTTTCAAACACAAAGTCACTTGATTTAAGCTACATTTTGCAGTTTGTACAGGCTCTATCAGGGCATGTTTGCCCAACAAGCCTTCCAAATTCAATAGTTATTTATGGTCAAGCAAACACACAAAATGATTTTGAGATACTAGGCCAAAAATTACCTTGATGAGCGACTAGTTTGATGCACATATCCCAACCCATGTTTGATCAAACATTATCTACCACAACCAAAGCCTATTACAACAGTGGTTTTGCAGTGCATGGCTGTGACAAGCAAGCAGAGAGGAAGGTCTGCTGATGTTTTAAACAAGCCAGTGCCTGGAAATGCTTGTGCCTCCTGACTCACACGCGGGTGTAGGTGGCATGGTTGGAGGTGTGCCAACACCAAAACTATGCTCTGSGAGACAAACTGTGTTCCTCCATGTGTCTTTCAGAGGAAGGATTAAAATAGGGCTACCCACGATTAAATTTATTTGACCCTGAGAAGTTTAGATGGTCAGAGCTGCCCTCAGCTCCTGTGATACTCTGCATTGACCTCCACACTCTTATGTAAGGTGTGCTGCATGTGAGGGGATAGCCAGGGCTATTGCTATTGCATCAAACTCCCTTCAGCGTGGTGCGACTGCTCTGTGGAGGACATGCACACTTTGTTCTTCAGCAGATGTTCTGTAACTATATCTGGCTACAGCCTTTCCTGAACCATGCTGGGCATTGCAGGTGATATACCAGCAGCAATAAGGAATAATGTGTTTCAAAAAGCATATCCTAATTAACTTTTTAATGCTCATTTTCCCTAGCACCAGCCTCATTAGATCTGTGTGTGCGAAATATTTGTTTAGCCAGGTATTATACTGCTAATCATGAAGACTGGCTTGTTGCCTGGATACTTCACCCAAGCCACAATGTCACAACTACAAATGCAGAACTAAAACCCAAGTCACTCCTTAATCTTCAAGATTATCTCACTGTGCTGATCTCTGTACTGCAGGAAACTGTATTTCTTGAGCAACACAGAATGAGCTTTTGCTACACATGATGTACCCATGAGAGATTCAGGTCATATTTTAAATTTATTATTCTGAAATTGTCCTTTCTGATCTCTTTAAAGTTTGAAATGCCTATTTGTCTCCTGGGTACTTTCTGAAATGGAACAAGTTCTCACACATCAGTGGTGTAATGCAACAGTACTTAGGCCTTTGCACTTTCACACAACTGAGTAGTTTGCACAAGGTCCCCATGAAACAAAGAACTTATACCTCAGTCCTCATCTCATGGCTGGGGAAACAGAAAGAGGTCTTCATGCAAACTGGGCCTCTGTTGACCCTATTTCTACATGCAGATCCACCAATTTTTAGCCACTCTATTGGCTAAATGTCAGTGGCATTAAAAAAAAGTGGGCTAAACAAGGGGATCCTCAGACCACTGGGACGCAACTACGCCATCCTTTGTTAAAGATGCCTTTGGAGGACAAACCCCATATCATCCCACCTGTGCTGCCCCAAGGGCAGCCTATTAAATTACCAAATTCAACATTGCACTGGAAGGTCCTTTACGCACGCACCTTCCCTTTTCTTACTAGCTTCAGTGTATTTGGATATACATTTTTCAGCAAGATGTTTTCCCTGGAAAAAGTTGTCCAGCTTCAACTGGCAGAATGCCAGGAACACCACACGGGACAAGGAGCTCTTGTCAATGCACCATTTAAATAGCCTTTAGATATATGCAGTACATGGTCCTTCAAAGGCTGACCAGGCCTGATCTCAACTAAGAGAAGGCTACACTGCTAGTCCAGCTCATGTTTTCCTATAAAGTCCGTGTTCTTCCTGCCATTCCCCTTCACAGATGTGTTAAACTTTGTTGAAGCCCTTAGCCCTGTAATGGACTTATTGTTTACTGCCCTTATAGCCATTTTTCCTTAATTAAGTGCTGTGGACAGTGATGACCTTCATCTACCCTCTGGGTATTTTCCTCAAATAGGCACTTGAGTGTCCAGGTGAGATAAGATCACTGGCAGGGTTGCTTTTTAGGAAGAGTTAGCTAAGGGATAATATAGCCACTAATGGCCAGCAATTTTCCAGTCGGAGCATGTTGCTCTAGAAACGTTGGCCTCTTTCAGGCCAATGCTGAGCGCAAATTTCCAACTGTAACTTTGGATGGAGTCAGYGATGGAAGAGTTTTTCTGGCACAAATAAAAAGTCACACTCTGGATGGGGAAGGGCAGGGACCAATCTTTGGGATGTGGGAAGCTAAATTTTTGAGTAAGTAGTGTTGTCTGCCTGACTCCTTGATRCTTTGGAAGAGCAGACAACACCTTGTTCAACCATCCCAAGAGTATGGGTTAGATGTGCACAACACATACCCAGGGTTTCTCCAGGCAGCCCAGCACATCCAGGCTCGCGAGGGCCTGAGAGGCAAGGCGTCCCCAGCTGCACCTCGTGCCGGGGGAGTGGGTCTGTAAGGGCATGACTTGGCTCCTGCCTCTTGCAGCAGGAGGTGAGGGGTGAAGGTGGTCGGGGGCCAGACCCTGCACCCAGCTCTCCTGCCAGCCCCGTCTGTCTTTCCGGCTGTGTTCTTTATGCTGGCAGGGGCCAGGCACCCATTCAAGCAGGACCAAGCTCAGCTTAAGAAAGGTCAGATAAGCTGACATGCTAAGAAGAGCAGGACAAGTTATTTGATGACTTTAAAGAAGAACTGCGTGGAAGAATAAAAAAGAGGCCATAACAGCTTTTTCTCAGTAGCTGACGAGGAACTTCTCAAAGTGTTAGAAAAACCCCACCTCAAGGAAAGCATTTATAATTTGCAAACATAAACCGACCCTTGGATGGAGGTTTTAAGCTTCCCCATGTAACCAACAGAGAATAATAACATCTCCTTAGCRCTTCTCCTGACTCAGTTACCAATTTACTGTATGAGGCTGGGTGAGTAACTTAATTTTGCTTTATTTGTACCTATATCTAGGACCCTACAGAGCCTACGAATAAATGGATATGTCGATATGCAGACATATATCCCCTACGTGTCCATATAATACAGTTTAATATTTGAATTTTAATGTAATAGTATTCAATTCTTTATAATGAATAAAACACAGGGCTGTATCATTGCTCGGTGTCCTTGCAGAACAGAGATGTCCTAATGCTTAATTCATGTTTGCACAATAAACTGAAGGCAGAGGCTGAAAGACGCCAAATGCTGAAGACTTTGTTGAAGGTTTTATGCGAAGGGGCTTTGTGGTGGCCGTGTCCCCACAGCTCAGCTGCTGGAGGATGCCCAGCACCCCTTCGCATGGCTCCCCTCTGCCTGGAGGAGGGGAGGGGGCTCTGCCTCTGAGCCCCCGCGAGAGCCAGGACCCCAGGAGCAGCATTGGCAGCGGCTGAGAGTTTGGGGGAAGGCAGAGGGTGGATGACCCACTCCCACCGCGGTCCCCACCGCACTGCAAAGGGTCTTCTCACTGCAGGCACAAAAATGCTGAGCTAACCCCATCATGGCTGATCAAAATCTGATTTCAACAAGGCAAAAACCCCTCCTTATGAAACTTGGCTGCACGCTGAATTAGCAGTGGCCCTGGAGCAATGTTTAGAAGGACACAGCAAGTGGGAGTGTGCTTAATTAAAGTTGACAGTCATAATGGCACTGCCTGTAATAGTATCAGGAGATTATCGGTTACAGGCCAGTGCTACCGGCTGGGTGACGTCCCTGCCAAGGTGTGACCCTTACACCAGCTCTGTCAGGCCAGATCTTAATTTCTGCTCTTTAATGTTGACCATCTCATGTTGATAGGGAAGTGAAAACAGCTTTTTCCCTCCTGGTCTCCATCTCCAGCTGCTCTCTGTACCACGGAAACAGAGATTATTGAGAAATCTGAGTCAGGGTTTATCTAACTGATCTTTAATATAATAACAAGTAAATGAACGAAGGTTAGAGGAAAGAGCTTAAGAGGGAGGAGAAGGGATGTATCTTCCCCTCTTCTGATTAACTGGTTGAGTATTTTTATATTTACTTGTTACATCTATATCCAGGTTAAAGCAATGGGGCACGGGTTGTCAAGTTAACATATCACTTTTGTTATAGGAGATCATCAGGGAAAGCAGCACCGCAACATGTGCTGGGAGGCTGCATGGGCACAGCACCCGGCGTGGCCCAGAGCATCCTGCTGCCACAGCGTCCCCTCTTCGAGAGAACACTTCAGGACCTCAGCTGTTGCACACTGTGTTGTCCCCCTGAAGTCAGCACTTACTCACAAGACCACTCTGGGTGTGGCTCCATAATTTGCTTCCAAACAATCAATGACGTGTGTCGAACACCGCTCTTCTTCTGGCTTGGCAGAAAAGCCAAATGCAACTACTGTTTTTTACAGAAGCTGAGAGCAGCTCCCCTTCAATTTCTTTTGTTTCTACTCCTTTTTCTCAAAAAGCTCCAGGATCTTAATTACAGCAACATTTCCCAGTGGAGTTAGAGCACTCTGATTCAGTAGGGTAATGAGGTGCATGAATTAACATTGACATCGACTCATGCCTCCAGTCAATACCTTGATATCTTATCCATTGAACTAAGACCATTTTAACATTGCTCCCAGCGGAATTTGGTATATATGTGCGCTACAGCCAGAAGATCCAGCCAGATGGGTTCAAACCCTGTCCAAGGAAGGTGGGAATTCAGGTGAGAAAGGGGAGATTCAAGAGTGTTTCAAAAAAAGAGGTTCATAGCTTTCAAACTAGGCTTAGCACTTCCTTAGAAATGCAATGTAGTTCCTGCAAATGCAGGAGGTCTGGGTTTTTTTGTGACGTTCAGGATTCCCAAATCAAATGACTAACACCACAGTGGAAAAAATCTAGAGAGTCCCACTTTACAAGAGCTAACAGGAGAGCCTGGGTAGCAAACAGTACCAGCTGGAGGCTAAAACCAAATGTCACCCTAAGCAAAGGGCAGGGAATAGGCTGCTCAAAGGACTGGAGAGGAAAACATGGCTCTTTCCCACCTCAGAGTTTGTGTATTTTCCATGTCTGTGCATCCTGACAATACAAGTGAAGCTGCAGGAACAAACTCTGGAGAAGTGAAAAGCCTCCTAGGGAAAAGGTCTGAATATTGGAACTGCATTATTGGAAACAACAGGTAAAGGTGAACATGCCTGACTTCAGACTCGGTCAAAACATCGGAATAAGCTCCTTCCCACCACAGCAGGTAAATGTTATATTTGGATATGAAATCATACATACATACAAGAGTGGGGGGAAAATCAGTCCATGCTGGTAGAGATATTACCTGATTGTATGAAAATATTGTTGATAATATTCTAAGATTATCCGAAGAGTTTTAGCAGGTCTATGGGATTCAAAAGACCCTTAAAGCTCGCATCCCCCTTTTACATCCCCATCCAGAGATGAGCAATGCAACTGCCTCTGAGTTTGTTAAAGGGTTCAGAAAGACAAGATGTGCATACTGCACGCTGCTGGGTATTTTCAATAGTGCAGCAGCTGGTGACAACACCTGAAATGCTGTAACTGAGAGCATTTCTCAGCTCTCAGCCTCAGGGACATGCATTAACCCATTCCACCTCCCCATCCGGGAGCACGCGGGAGGGAAACCCCAGTGCCCGAGCCAGAAGGGAGCCCTGGTCTTTGTGGGAGAAGGGAAAAGCAAGATCAGGCAGGAGACCTTTACAGGATCAGGCAGGAAAGAGAGCCTGTGGGCAGAGGGCTTGTTAGAAAGGGACTGGGAACTGTCAGAGAGAAACCTCTATCCTGTGGTTTGGACTCACTGGTGTTGTGGGGACCGGGGTGCTGGGTATACTGGCAAAGCAGTGGGATACAGCAGAGAAGTGCACAATTCCATCCTCATTTCCTCCCCTAACAGAAACAACCTGAAATTAAAAAAGCCATTTTTATGAACTTTCTGAATATTACATTATTCAAATGTAATAGCAGCAGGAATTCACCACATCATTAGCATGCAGGTACCACACTCCTTTTTGACAGCTAGGGAACCTGGTGCAGAGACATTAATATAGCTTAAAACACGTGTTTTTTAAAAATCAGCCTTGATTCTGGGTGCCTCCATTTCTGGACTCTGTGGCCAGAACTTGTATGCCTGATGCTAAGCAGAGCCAGACAGCCACCAGCCCAGAGGAGATGAGCAGGAACTTCCACTGTGCAGTAATGTTGATACTCAAGCTGTGCACTTCAGCTGGAGACCACAAATCAGCAAATTGTCTTTACCTTTTTCCCCCAACAACATGGGCAATGAGCCTTTCAGCTCTTATCTTGGAGACATTGGTGCAGAAGTGGAATTTCATTTGGGTGTTTTTCCTATGAGAGCTCCAGCAGCTAAGAAGTGAACAGTTGTTTAAAATAGGTTAAAATACCCAGGGAATAGCTAAGTCACAGTCACAACTGCTCACATCCAGATCTCTGACCTTTTAGGGGCTGCTGGCACATTAGCCAGAGTGCGATTTCCAAGGCCTGACTGAACTCTTGTACAACACAGGCACGTCAAGGTCTGCATTTTTATTCATCTCTGCAGCTGTGTTAATTCAGTGAGGTGACTTTGCTGGGCGAACGTGGGACCTCAGACCTAAAGTGCTGGTTAATGTGGGGAATTTGAGTGTTTCGGACGAGCTGCCAATCACTCAGGTCCCTTCAAAGGCATGCTAGGGTCACTGCCCTCTGCCTCAAATGTGGCTGAGCAACTATCAGTAAGTTACTAATGAGCTCATGCTTATGGTGGTGAGTATTCTTCTTTGCTTTAGCATTCCAATTCTTACTTCTTAAGGTCAAAAGTGGATCCCCAGCCATATAAAGCAATGCATTACTTTTATGGTCCTCTGAGAGCACAGCCTGATGGCTGTACCCTTCACCCCCACTCTCCTACCTCCTCCATTCCCCTGCTTTGCAACAGCTTCCTAAGGTCTGCCAGAAGCAAGTACTTAATGGGATACATGCGGTGGGGGACGGGATAGCATGGTAGTACCTGACACCAGGGCATGGCAAACAGGGAAGGGAGCAGAGCACTTGTAACTTCTGCTAGCAGTGATGTGCTGCACCCTTTCATGCTAGGAGGCCACAAGGCAGCTTGTTCAACCAGCCATGCTGAAAGTGGGCAGCTTGCTGCTGCTGGCTGATGAATGATGCAGCCATGTGGGAGCTTGCCAAATGGCTTCACGGCTGCATCTGCCTTGTAGGCAGAGTGGGAGGCAGGAGCCTGGCAGAGAGTGGTGAGTGGCAGGCAGCCCAGGGCACTTCAGCTTTGCGCATCTACACGACCTGTTCCACCTGCGGCTGGGCAGACTGTCCTCTCGATCTGACTTGTGAAGAGATGATGGTGAAAGCATAGGGATGCACAGCGAGGGGACAGACCCCTGCTCTGAGTTTGGGGGTTCTTTCTTTGGTCTTTCTGTCTGTTGGCTTTGGGGTGGAGGAACTTCCAGCCTGATTGGAGCTGTTCGATGCCTCAGCCGTGGAGGCCAAGCCTTTCCAGAGCTGATGCAGTGGTAAGGTGGTAAACTGCTTGTCCCAGGCCACAGCTATGAGCTGCCATGTGGAGAGGTGACTGTGTGACTTAAGTCATTACAACCATGGCTCACCACCAACGGCTCCACCTTTTTGTCAAGCCATTAGGTTAGACGGCGCAGCAGTGAAGGCAGAAATCGCTCTGGGTTAGGCTTAAATTCAAGGACTTGGGCTTTTCCCAACTTTAGGCCAGACATTAAAGAGAGAGGAGTAGCTCACAAAGGGAAGCTGCCCCCACAATTGGCTCCAAAATGTTGCCAAACACACAGGCATCCATGTTATGCAGACTTTCAATCCAGGCAACAGCAGATTATAGAGTGTCCCTTTGAATTTCCATGTTCCCACATCAGCCCCATGGTGCTCCCTCACATCCCTGCAAAACCAGAAGGTCCCTGAGGAATGTTGAATTCTTCCTGCAAGACCTGGGTGCCAGACACCCTGCTGCAGCTCCGTCCTGGGGCAGGGCTGCTTCACCGCCTGCTGTGGGGGCTCACGTGGGCACCTCCAGATACAGCCTGCCAGTGGTTTCAGCACCATGAACTGCATCCCACAGCGATTTGCTGCCGCCAGCTTCTTCACMCACCAACTGGTGGAAGCACGGTGTGATCATCAGGACGACCAAGAAAGGCTGCAGTGCCTCTCCGAGTCACAGCTCTCCTCTTGCTCCCGCAGATTTGTAAGGTGTAAGATGCTTTCTCCTCATGCACGGCTTGAGCTGTATAACACTCATATTCAGACTTGCAGTTCCCTGCTGCTCTGCACCTTCACACTGCTCCACAATGGTGTGCAACTGGAAACACCCCTTCCCTCACACTATTTGCTTCCCCAAGTAACCCAAGTGCTACCTTCTCTATTTTTTCTGCACTACAAGGGTCTGAACCCAGACTGCTGTACACACTGAGATGCCAAAACCGGCAGCCGCGGGGAGCTGTGGGTGCTCAGAGCCCTGCAGAAGCAGGGGTGGGAGCTTGGCTCCCTGCTTCCCTGTGTTTGCAGGGCTGCCTGGTGAGCCAGGAGCAGGGAGGCCATGAGTCATCCAGCCGGTATGAGCACGTGGGCGGCACATTTTGCAGCAGATCATGTCTAAAGGATTAAGGCATGTGGCGACATGTATGCGACTGCTGTTCAGTTAGAGCCACTGCTGGAGCTCAGCGCCAAGGGGAAGCCCGTGCAAACCTCCTCTCATAGACGTGCCCCTCTCTTTACCTGTCGCTGCAATCGATTGCCATAAGATCAGATTTCTAAGAGGGCGAGTGGTTGGTATCAACAGAATAACTCCTTTCCATTTCATTTATTTAGATGAAAATATGAGCAGGTGGCACCAGGCTGCTTTTGGYACCACCGGTGTCTCTGTGGTAGCAGTGGATATGCCATCGGCAGAGCTGTCACAGACACAGGTGGGGCAGGTGGCTGCTTGAGACCCCGGAGGTCTGCACCCCTGCTCTGCCCTGCGGCCAGGCAGCTGCCTGTTTGGCAGGACTTCGCGCAGTGCTGGGGCCCACGCTAGCATCCTTGTTGTATAAGAAGAGCCATATGAAGTCAGCCCGTAGGTCTGTGCAGCTCATTGTCCTGTCCCCAATACCGGCCAGGCAGGAGACACCGCAGGCAGGCAGGAGGATGCCCTCTGCATGCCCGGGCCGCGGGGCACTGGGCTGCACAGCCTGGGGCAGCGCAAGCTGCGTTTGTGCTCTCCCTGAGCAAAACCAAAGCCCCAGTCAGCAGCCCAAACCAAGTGCTCGGGGAAATATCTAATACCAGGATAACCACATAGTGATGGTGCCTCCAGTGATCAGCAGCGCAGAGGCTTCCTGCACCAGCAATGGCATTTTTTGGTTTAAGAGCCCTTGATGTGTTTTTCTTCCAAGGATGAGCCTAATAAAATTTTGAAGCCATGTAAGCTTTCAGCATCCCTAACATCCTGAAGAAAGGAGTTCCACAATTTACCTCTGTGTTGTGCAAAGAGGAATATCCCTGTGTTTGCTTTGAGCCTGCCCATATTTCTGGATGAGAACATGACAGGGAGGCAGGGACCTGGGACCAGGGTGCTGGTTTGGAGAGGCAGGATTCAGGCTAAGCGGCTGGGGCTAAAGTATTCAAGATTCAGGATTAGATGGGGCTATTAAATGTGTCTTGGAGCAGTAGCTTTTTAAAAAATTATGTAGGTCCCCCAAACTAGCTTGGGCAAGCCATGCCTATTCAGGACAAACCACCTGCCAGCATTACATGGAGCACACTAGAATTAATTTGAAACCAGAATAGATAGTAGCAATCAGCAATAATATATGCTTGACAGTCCTTCAGAAGGGTATTAGAAGTCAGCTTCTCAGGAAAGCAGTGCTCCAGAATACCAGCTGCCACCATCTCACCCCTCAAAGAGAGCTCAAGAGAAAGTCTGATCTCTTTGAAAGTTTATAATAATCTCATGCTAATCAAATATTCAGGGAAAAAATATCTTTTACTGGGAAATTCTGCATCAAGGTACCTATTAAAAGCATAGAAAGTCATGTCCGTTCTCTGCCTCATTTGTACTGTTAAATCACAGGTTCTGCAATACAGAAGACAGTTAATTTTCTAGGTAAGGAACATGATTAAAATTATGACAGGTAGGAGATGTTCACTGGTTTCTTTCAGCATCATGAGGGAATAAAGTTGAAACAAAATCTGTTGAACAGATTTAAGAGATGGTCCATGTCCTTAAATGTCTACAGTGTGCTGAGGCCAAGGTGAGAGACAGGTGATGCTATTAGCCAGGGATGAACTCAGCCTTCCCAGATCCAGAGCATGTGGCTCAACTTTGGCCTCCAGATCATTCGCCCTCTTCAAAACCTGTTGCTCAGGTCTAGTTGCTTCCTCAACACTGCCAACCTGCTTCTTCTTCAGGCAGAGGAACATGTTGTCCTAGTGTTACAAGGCACACCACACTGACTTGTGTAGAGTAGACTGGACAGATACACACCACTGAGTCTTATAAACTTCCTTCTTGACCACTGATCCAGACTGAAACGTACAGGATCCTAAGGACCTTCAGCACATGTTACCATCCTCTCCTGTGCCCTAAATAACTCCTTCAGTTATTTAACTGACTACTGCTGTTGTTTTTTCAGCGATGATTAGACTTCTTTTCTGAGTTTGTCTGTCCTGCTCAACCCCCTGTGGACAATGACCGGAGGCTGGGTGAATGGAAGAATTAATTTCTGACAGAGTCAGTTCCACTTTCTCCCGTAATGTGGTATTTTACTGTACCAGGGTTTCCAGCCCTTCAGGGGAATAGTTTTAAAGAAAAGGCATTGACATTTCAGAAATAAGTTGTTGTTTCTTTGCATTTGACATGTAGATAAAATTTCCTTCCAAGACGGTCGGTGGATAATGCTCAAACAGAGCAAGGATGGGGTGTAAGCAGCCCTGGAGCCATCCTTCCTTTAAACCTCTGGGTTTACAATGACAGGCATCCAGCGAGATCAAGTGCTGCAATGGACACCAGGACCCCGTCCCTTTGCAGTGCTTGGGATGGTGGGTGGCTGCAGGACTGTCCCGCTGCTCACCTCCCAGCTGGGGTCTCTGCGGGGCTCAGCTCTCACCTGTCATCCACCCAAAGCTGGGAAACGCTGGACCATCTCCTCTCTATGCCCATGCTCGGCGATGGGCCCAGCAGGGCACTGATTGCGGAGGTGCCCCCGTGTACAGCATGCTAACTAGCTTACGTGTGCTTTACATGCAGGCATTGCACCAGAAAGCAGAGGCCATGGTGGTGCGGATGGCTCACGACTGCAGGGCACCTGGGCTCTCTGCCTGAGCTTCAGCCTTTGGGAAACACACACTGAAACCCAAAAAATTTCAAGGAGAAAACCACTAGAAAAAAACCCCACGAGGCTGTGGCTTATGTGAGTGGCCAGGGCCCACGGTACTGCAGTTGTACCTGAGGTCAGGCAATTTGCAACTGAAAAAGCAGGGTGCAGTAACATCCTGCAGGCAAGCTGCCCCTACCTAATCTCAGTCTGTGGATGGGACCAAACGGTGACCCATTTCGAGTTACACCTTGGCATCTGCTCTGACTGAAGAGGACATGGGAGGATTTTGTTGCATGAACTCTGGAGACACGGGATACAGAACAAATGGGTACCTATGGATGACTTTCGCTAGAGCTACAGGTGAGACACTCTCCTACCTCTTTTCTCTTAGCCTCCAATAATATGCAGCATTTTCTTCCCTGAGAACTCATCACCCTCCCAAAAAAGCTTTAATGCCAAGGCAACTTTGGCTATCTTGTTAGTCACTATATTCAAAGAAACCACCCGTGCTAAAGCACTAAACTATCAAGATCCAAGGGGAAAAAAATTAACAAACAGTAGCAGTGCAAGCACCTAAATTTCCTGTCTGTGTCTTGACAAAGCTGCAGATTGAGTCATGTTTCCTGATGTATTAATAAAAAGGTTCGGTGCGTGGGAAAGGGGGAATGGGTGGTGTTTGTTCCTGCAGAGGAAAAACAGAGAAGCACCTTGGAGTCCACAGAATTTTCCAAGCCTGTTCCTCTTTGCTTATTTAAGAGCTTTATGTTTTTTTAATAAAAGCAAGTTTACAGAGCTAGGAAGACAATAAAAGGCAGTGCCATTTCCTAGCTTGTTATTGCTGTGTAAAGGTGACAGGCTGAACAAAATCACCTGTGTCCTTATAATATTCCTCGTTTGATTGCTTACAAATAAACCAGTTTAATAAAGGCTCTGAGATACAAATGCCACATGGCCATATTGACAGGAGCGAGGGAAAGGAGAACACAATAATCATGTTAGCTCTATCTCTCAGATTAATTAGCTAGATAAAATATGCATTTACCTCATTCTAGACAGAAAAATATCATTTACCGACCAGCAGTTTAGGCAGGCATGCTACCGTTAAAAGCCAGACCCAGCTGATCCTAACTAGGTGGAAAAGATGAGACCTGCAGCTCCACAGAGGACGGGCTCCTCCTCCCCCTGCAACAGCAGCCCACTGTGGCGAGGCTCCCCCCGCTCCTCCTTCAGCTCCAGATGGGAGCTGCTGCAGGAAACAGTGGGACCGTTTTACCCCCCTAAGTATGTTTCCCTAGGACTCAGCACACCAGTATTTAAGAAAGTCCACTTTAAGAAAGCCCACTTTCTTAAAGTGGGGATGTTTTATCACTGTGGTTTCACTGTAACCTGCAAAACTTTAGCTGCAGCGGAGGTCACAGCTGGAGGATGCAGCCTGGACCCCACTGTTGGCCTCCTGCCCGCCGCCTCCTTGGCTGCCCCTCGGGACACCTCGTCCTAAACACAAACTTGGGTCTTGTCAGAAGTGTGTCACAGTTTAAACCAAACAAGATCTGTCTTTATTCTGTGACAAAATGCAGTTTCCAGGCCATAAGAAATCATTGTATTAATATTACACCAGCTCAGTGGGGAGAAAGCGACATACCCAACCCTAACCTCAGCTCAGGCGAAATTACATGACACCAAATTTCTTTTTTAATACCGTGCCATTAGTTGTTGAACTCAAGGCAACACTTGCCATAACTTTTTCACGGTCAAGCATTGAGAAATATTTTTTCATAAACATAAGCCCTTACAGCAGGGAATAGATCAACTTGGACTTCACATGATAACGGCAAAATCTCAAAAAAAATCCTGCTTAGGCACTCAGAAGATGCCTTGAGATATCTGAAGCGCTAAGCAAAGTACAGCCTTCCTGAGGGATCACCAGTTGACATGTGGAGGGTATTGCTCAGAAGCACCTTGCGTTTCAACAGCTCCGTACTTGAGGTCAGCGGGTCTTAGGGTTGGTGCCAGGTCCCTGGGTTTGGTTTGGCAGGAGTGATGGCGGATGGGTTTCCTCTTCCCAGTTTCCATGGGTCAAGAAGGATGGAAACCCAGTTTCCATGGGTCAGGAAGGATGCTGCAAACACCTTCTCATTGCTCTGCTTGAAAGAGTCCAAGGGGAAAAGTGTACATGGAAATGGATACCTCCATACTGCTGCTGACCTAAACTCATTTTCAATGAAAAATCATAGAATCATAGAATCATAGAATCATAGAATCATTAAGGTTGGAAAAGACCTTTAAGATCATCAAGTCCAACTGTCAACCCAGCACCCATGCCCACTAAACCATGTCCTGAAG
>JASVER010000027.1:4619436-4700063 GCA_030449065.1 Oceanodroma leucorhoa | reverse complement strand
ATCCCTCTGCAGAGCCTTCCTACCCTCAGGCAGATCAACACTGCCGCCCAACTTGGTGTCATCCGCAAACTTACTGAGGGTGCACTCGATCCCCTTGTCCAGATCATTGATAAAGATGTTAAACGAGACCGGCCCCAAAACTGAGCCCTGGGGAACACCGCTCATGACCGGCCGCCAACCGGATTTGACTCCATTCACCACAAATGAATCTTTGTGCCTTCCTGTCATAAGGCAGGAGGCTGGAGCACTGTGTAGCCTTGCAAGTAAAGGCAAGGTAATTTTTGTGAATAAAATGAGAGGAAAACGGTAAGAGTTAAAGGCACATATTTCATCTATAACTCCAGAAGCCAGAGGAGCACCAGATGCCTTAAACTGTCTGGTTCGTCCAAGTGAAAACCGAGGCAAAGAAACTAACTGCAGGGAGGGAAACAACGCTGTTGTGAGCTGGTCCTGACCWTCCCAGAAACTTCCTCCGTGTCACAGCCAAGCTCCTTCCAGCCTCCTCCCCACTCATTGTTCAAGGACTCGGCTTTGAGTATAACATTTATGCTAGGAAAATAATTCATAAAACTGTATTGCAACTTCTCACACCAATCCATTTTGGGAATAAGCCGAGTAGGTATTCGATTCAACCTCTTCTCCCCTACCAAAACACAAGGTGTTCCAGGTTTTATACTAAAAAAATAGTAAATAAATACAGTAATAGCCATAAGATTTGATGAGGTGAATGTTTCCGAGTGGGTGCACCTCTYACCTCACTGCCTCCGCAGTGCTGGAGGTGGGCAAAGCCAGGGCAGGGCGACGCTTGCCCGGACGCGGCAGTGACGGGCCTCATCACTGGCTGTGTTTACAGCCCAACCCGGGCTGCGAGTGCACGGCCCCGACCACAGCGGCAGCTGCACCGCTTGCTTTTATTGGAGTCTTTCATTGCATAATTGATCTCTGTGTGAACCCTTGGGAAGCAGCAGATGCAGGAAGTTCAAACCGATGCTTTCAATAACCTTGGATTAATGATAAAGAGTCATGTATAACTGATACAGGTGGTCACACAGCTCCACTTTATGCCTATGGAAATGTCTGTTCTGGCTGCAAAGCCAGGGCCCCAGTCCTCAGACAACCTTTATTTCCCTCCCTGATCCCCGCAGGCAGAGGCAGGATTTTTGGCCTGTCAACAGGCCCCAGCTGCGGCCAGCCCTGGTGGGTGCTCAGCCCCTGGGTCCAGCAGCAGAGGTGGCATCACCCCCATCCCCTCCACAGGCAGCACTGCTTTGGTTTCCAGCTTGGAAGCAGAAGTTTGGACAACTTCTCCTACTGCTATCCTCCAAAAATGCCATGTGCAATTAGACCTTCCCTGTCAAGGTAAGGCTTTATGGCCGCACACGTCACCAATGCAGCAGGTGCATCTTGGTCCCTGCTCTCATACTGCCTGGGATGAGGCAGCACTTCCCGCTGTGGGATGGAGTCACTTGAGTTTGCGATGCCAGACTGGCTGCTGGGGGTCTGGCAGCAGCCTCCGTGGGGCCACGGCCACACACTTGCAGATCGAGGTGCCTTCCACCATCTGCGTGGCTCTCCGAAGAAGGGGGCGCGGATGCAGCTCTGTGAAAGCAAAGCCTTCGTTCGTTTTCTGAAGTAAAGGCTTGGGAAGTTTGTATGTAACAGCTTGAGTGTCCCATAAAGTTCAAAGTCATGTCCCACTAAGTTAGCAGGGCCTAGAAGAATCAAGGCTTTCCAAAACAAAACTCAAACTCCTTCTTTCAGGTGCCTAAATACATATTTAGGAGGTCCCAGTTGGGAAAGTCTCTATCCGCATATCCAGTTGGCAGAAACTGGCAGGCGATTCAAGCTGAGCTGGCTTTATTGTATGGGGAAGCTTTGAACATCAGCATGAACAGCTGGGGAAATACTAATTTCTGCTCTTTGTTTCATCTGCTGCATCTGCTGCAACCTCCTGAGCAGTCGCAGTGGGAGTGAAACTGGAAGGCTCCTTCCCAGCTTGCCAGGGATGCTGCAATGGAGGTGGCACGCTCACAGGCAGGGATCTCCTCGAGCACCTACCTGTTTGGGCAGAAAACTGGTATTTCCCATCTCTCATCCAGCAGAATATGTTTTCTAATTACAAATTAAACACTAATTGTGAATTATTATGTTTTCTTACCACTGAAGATATCAATGCAAATGCTTTCAACAAGCTTCTGAATTTTTTTAATAGAACTATTTAGGACTTAATTATTGCTTGAATTTGCATACAAATAATTATCTCTATTCCAGGTTGCTGTGAGACACTAGTGTTAAGGTGATATTTTCTTTATAAGCTTTTGAGAAAACGTACCAAGTACATTAGCACAAGACTGGAGACAGTGCTGTCTTTGATAATGTTCCTCTTCACTATGAATGCCAAAACAGACTCCTTTTCTGTCTGAATAAAACAACATTCACTCTATCCCATTCCTCCAAGCGCAGATCTTTCCTATATCGTATCAGGTATTTTGCTGCAATTGATTAATTACAGCTTTGGTAGCTATAGTGAATGAGAATATAATTTTCTTATCAAAGACCTTTATCAAACACACCTGCTTGATTTTGCAGAACATCTGGAGTCCATCCACTTGCTGCTACAGAGCTCAGACTCCTGCTTATTTGTGTCCTCCTCAAGTTTCTCTTCAACAAATGTGGACTCAAAATACAATTTGCCTGATCTGAACTGAACATGCAAACATGAAAAGCTGCACATGCAACATCTGTCTGAAAAGAGTTAAATTCCAGCACAGGAAGGGTCAATTTTGGACAAAACACCCGTCCATGCTTCTGATTCCTTGACTGGAGAAGTCCAAGTTATGGCACAAAAAAGTCATTCCTTCTCTTCTATTACCTTTTATTTTCTCATAAGAAATCTCTTACATGAGATTTGACCCATCAGACTTTTAAACACATCATTAGCAGAGTTTATTAATCATAAATCAGCAGCTCTTGGTTTTTTCCTCCAACTTGAAAAGTGTCTTTGTGCTCCCAGCCCAAGCTTTTCCCTCACCTTGATTCACTTATGCCTTGGATCTATTCAACAGTCCATGATACCCCCAGTTCCTTGAGCTGCCTGTAGCATTGGATACTTTCTCTGAACAGCTTGCACTGACTCCTTGATGTACGAGCATTTAATTCAAGTGATACTGGCAGGAAGCAACATTAGGTGGGAGAACTCAGAAGATTATTCCACTATTTGTGGAATTCAGTGGTGGGGTCAGGTTCTGCCAGCAGCCCAACGTCAGGTACTGTAAGATACAGATTAAGTACATGAGCGCATATTTGAAAGGAAACTATATAATCTAAAAGGATTACTTATATGAGTGCATGCACCTGGATGCCTGTTAGAATAATGCAGATAATTTTGGGAGCTACTATTCATCTCATAATTTCTGGTTTGCTGACATCTGTCTGCCTGTTTCTAAGTCAAGGCTTTCTAAACTCAAGCTGTAGGGCAAGATGGTAACATACAGAGGAAAGGAATTGAAATTCTAATGAATTCTCTGTATTACTCATAAAAATTGCCTTACAGTTTCATGGCTAAATACGTAGCAACACATTCACGGCAAATCTTACAACCAGGCTGCAGTCAGTCAGCAAAGAAGGGAAGCAAATAAATCCATGCTCTGTGGTAAAGCAACGTCTGTCTCATCTATACTGATGAGAAATTAGTAAATTAATTACTGTGCAAGTCTGATTTCCCCCTTGTTAATGTTATCTGCAATCAAGCAATAGAGTCACTTCCTTCGTAGAGGGTCTTGGTATACACATGGCTGACCTAGCACAGTAAATAAAGCAGAGAGATCAGGTGTCAGCAAACCAAGGTGGAAAAGTAGAGTTTGTTGTCATGCGAGGGCTTGTGAGTATTCACACAAAGTCCTCTTTCGCAGAAACCCAAATCTGGCACCGAGTACATCTATCTAATTGAACGTGTTCCAAGATGACCTGAAAGAAATAGGCCTTGTCTAGGCTGCAAAATACCGGATAAAGAGTAGTCTTGCTCTTGCTACCCATCCTACCTCCCTCTGCAGCCTCCTCTGCCTGAGCAGCTCCCACCCTTGCCTGCGGTCTGCCAGCTGCTCCCCCTGAGCCCGCTGCCGGCCATCCCGGAGGGAACATCTCCTCTCATCCCCTTCCAGAAAGGCGGCATAATGCACTCTGTCCTTCTGACCATAGCACGTAAACTGAGCATAAATGGGGAGGGGGAAAATAAACATGAATAAATAATCTGATGCTCCCTATCAACTCTCTCTTCCTCWTTTTTCATCTTTTTTATTCTTTCAAGGTGTATGCTTGGTACCTGGAGCAGTTTGAGTCCTAGCAGGAAGGAAATGAAAAAGGACTTTTCTTCAGCCACACAATAGTCTATTGTGCTCTCAAGACAGTGAGATACCGCAGCTGAGAGACAAATATTCCTATCATCTTCTGCGAGCTGTTATTATGGCCATTTATTTCTGGTGCTAGGCTACAGAGCATGGAAAGATACGCTCAGCATTTGTAAAACATTTTTTAAAACCCTAAATTGCTATGCTGGTCTCTGAAGTCAGGGCAGTTTAACTGCCCAGTAGTGTGATAGTCCCTTAAGAACAGACTTGACGCTTGGAATATCCTCCCACCACTTAAGATACAGGCTAACAGAAGCTTCTTGTTCACTCCAAAGCCATCTGTTCAGTAAAGCAACCTCCTGAGACCATTAGGAGCTGCTTGTTGAAATGGTGTCCTTATGTCACCTTTGACCTGTAGCTGTGGCACACTTCGCAAATCTGTACAGATGACATCGGAGCCCAACACTGCTAATCTGAGGCAGGAAGTATATTTTACCATTCAACTCAAAATTTGACATTTATATTCAGATGGACTCCATCATACAGTCTTGTGTGTTCTTGCACTGCATCATGTGCAGCTTATTAAAATGATTTATGGGGGCAAAAATCCGGTGTGTTTAAACAAAAGCTTGAAGTAGTTCTTTGTATTTCTTGTATAGCTCTGAAACAGTTTAACACCATAATAAAGGCTTGTCATACTCTTCTATGCTTTAAAGAGAGCTTTAAAGGTCTTTACATAAACTGTAGTATAGCCTTTAGTGGCACAGCAGCATTTGTTTCCTCATCCCATGTTACTGTCCACACTAAACAGCCCTTTGTCTGGCAAGGAATTGTGACTATAAGCTGCTTACTTCCAGGTTTTTTACTAGGTGAAAACACATTGATTCACAGTTTAGTTGTTAACATTGCACCTTTTTAAAATCAGAATATAATCAGGTACTCAAAACAACCGTGCCCTTCTTTTACAAGTATTTTAAAAAAAAAAAAAAAAGGAAAATTAATACATGGTAAAGATGGGAACTGAAGTTGCAACAAGAAAAGTACATTATACATCATTTCRTGGACAAGGAATAAAACCAGAAACATCTTAGCAACACACACAGAGGTCAAGAACACAGGGCTGATGCTGCTCCAGGGCCCTGCACTGAAGACATTATTCTCAACTTTAAGATGTCACAGGGGTCAACACTAGCTAAGCCCAAACTGATACTGGAATACAAGAGCCTAGTTCAAAGGCAAAAGTCAGCAGGAATCTTTCAGTGCTTAGTGCTTACCCCTGTAAATTTTCTAGCATTAATTCTGGAAGAACTGAAGAAAATACTAATCTATGATAAAGGGTTCTAGAAGCACTGTTGTGGCTTTAGGAAGTAAAAAAAAAAAAAAAAAAAAGTATCTGTGGATTCCAAGAGATGATCTCTACAAATAAATAAATATCAAAAAGGAAGGCAAAAGAGAAGAACATAGGGGGAAAGGAAGCAAGAATAGATGTGCAGTTGCTGTGATGTCAGCAAAGCTGCAAGAGGTTTATATCACTAAGAATGTTCCCCCCACATTGTCACAGTATACTGGAATATCCAAAGATTCATTGGTTTGGAAGTTTTAAATTAAAAAAATGCATGTGTATAGAAAAAGATTGTACAAAGGACCTCACCTGATCTCCTTCCATGGCAATCAGCTCTCCCCAGGATTCAAAAGTGGCTTTAATATCAGAATTGAAAACAGGCAACAGGAATTAGGCAAAGCGCAGCAAATGTGACAGAGGGCAGGGACACAGCTTACAATAAATGCTCTCTTTTATTACTTAGTTCATCAAAACATTTCAGTTTTCTCTGCAAGATCTGAATCAGAGCAGCAATACAGTCATTTGTCTACCGTAACATTTCCATAGGAGTTAGCATGACAGACTTCGTGCACAGGACTAATGCTTAGTGTGTTCAAGTCACATGAAAACTGAACTGTATTCTTAAGAGCAGGAGTGACAAATTGCTTGTAGTCATCTTTTCATTACTCAGCTTTGAGCACCACACAAGAAAACAATACATTTCTTGGGGAAAGAAAGTGACCTTGTATTATTATGTATTGAGAATTCATAATTGCAGAATGCCACAGTCTAACGATCGAACTATTACAGTAGGTTTGGTTTGGTATGATGGGGTTTACAATAAATATTTGATGAGGTTTGTTTGTTAGTATATTTGGTAAGTGTTTAGACAGGAGAAATTTTTGATGTTTTGATAAGATTTCRTATAGAAATAGCTTTAAGTACCCAAAGCTTTAGAAAATAAATATTTTGACGAATATAAGATCTGATTAAGACACGTAGTAATGAGAGGTATAAGAAAACGCAGTTAAAATATATAAATTTCAAGTGCAAAAAGAAACACCATTATTTCCAAAGAGTTTGAACCTTCTTTCTCAAAACCGTCTCTCACTTTCTCTAATAAAGCTAAAMCACCAGCCTTTAAATAGGCAGTGCCACTATTCAGCTGGTAGGGAAGATACATCTATTGCACTAGAAGTACAAACCTAAGAAGAATGCATAATATTTTATTTTTAAACTTATTTACAAAAAGATATTGCACCAATCCATTGTCCTTTTTTCAGTTTAACATGTTAAGGAAAAGCCTATTATTTACAAAGTTAAAAACAGAAGTGCAAAAGCAGACTGAAAGAAACCAGGAAGAATAAAGTTTATTTAAATTGCTAAGTACAGTTTATTACCTGACCATAGCCCATATCCAGTATGATCTAAAATAGTTTGTACCATATATATCTCTAATTTCAGAAATCCTTGCATTTCGCTGTAGATGCAACCCTTATCTTTTACACTAACCACCAGCAGGTCTATGTAAAATGTAAAGGCTAACTGTAGCTTAACTTAATAGCTTTATTTCTCCAGGAAAGTGACGCTCCTTTAGGTAAACTGAAAAAGCTACATAGTATTACACATGTATTTGAAAAGTAAGTGATAAATCAGGCATGATGGTTTTCACTCTTCCTAAAAACCATGAGGAGAAGTTTGCTGATACTTCAGGACTGATTATTCTAAAGACACTGCYGGTCCGAATTACATTAGCACAGCACAGGGTCCTGTCTCAGTCTATCTGCCACTGGGACTGTCATGATGCATTTCTGGGGTGTAGGTAAGTAGAACAATCATGACCCAGAGATGAAGCAATGCCTGGGAAAAGAAAAAAAGAATTAACCTACCAGCACTGACAATCATCGTTCACAGCAGTAGTAAATATGAGAGCTCTCAATGAGAGGTAATAAACCCTAGTTTTGTAGAAATATTTTGATTAAATATTTTTCATATTATTCAGATACTCCTAAAAAAAAGAATTCTTATTTGCACAATGAAATGCTGAGTCAGATTCTGAAGAAGGCATTTGCAGAAAACTGAAGATTTTACACAAACAGCAAAACTAAAGCAGCCTGGTTTCCTACAGATTTATGTCCTCTGGCTTCTCTTTCCCTCCCTGCCCCAGTAACTCCAGCTGTTCCCTCTGCTATCCAGCCCCCAGCCAGTATGTTATGTGATCTGCCTCGAGTGACTGCTAAGCCACTACTCCTGTCCCGACTGGCTGATACCAGACCGTGTAGAACAGCCAAGTTCTGCTTTCCTTACCACAGGCACTGATTTGAGGCATTTTTATGAACTTTTTAGGAATGTTAATTCTCATTCAAATTTGGCTGAAACTATCAAATTAGAATAGAGTTGCTGGGGGTGCAACAAGGGAGATAACTGACAGAATACATAAGCCACATTTCCTCAAAAAAAAAAAAAAAAAAATTCAAGTTAAAATAGTCATAGTCAAGGTTCAAGCTGAAAAACGGTAACTGCCACTGACTGCCCCCAATATATAGCTCCTATGCAACCATCATTGAGTTTCACCTCAGAGAGCAGCTTAGGTGGTAGAAGCCTTCAGTGTTTTGGCACAAAGCATTTTATTTGTATATTGTTAAGTCTAAGTCATGAACAGGAAGAGAGAGAGGTTAGGAATTAAACAGCCCTGTCCCTTCCAGTACCTAGTAGGCTGGAAGAAGCAATTGCAGGGGGAAACTGTAATTTCCTTTATTCCTGTGCGTCTGCCTGCTTTATATCCTAAAATAGTGACAGCTGTTCTCGGAAACTCTGTTCAGAATAATCATTATGCCTTCTCATGCAACAATTTTTTTTATTTCAAAGACTCAAAAGCTCAACTAGTGGAATATTTTCAAGCAGGGTAGACTGCACACGTACCTTACTACAGGTCACTTAAACTGACAGACATCTGCCCTCCAGTGGAAAATGAAGGAATTTAATTTTTATCAATTGCAAGTCTGACAATCTCACCTGCTATGGATGAGCAACTTTCTACCATTTGTTTAAGTCTAGCAAGAAAAACTTCTCTTGCTACTTCTTCAGCTACTAGGGAAGTGTGATTATTAGTCACTGAACAAAAAGTGAAGTGCCAGATATTAAAAAAGCTATAACAGATGTCATTTTCCTAAATGCAGCGCATGCAGGTGGGTGGATTAACCTTGGCAACAGGTCACTATTATTCTGTATTTTAGTGCTAAAACTCTACTTTTAGTCTTTTAAATGGTAGTTACATAAATGTCTTTAAGACTGCTATACTAAGAATTCCTGGGAAAAAACGAAAACCGCCAAGCAACATGACTCCAAAATGCTGTTATGCAAGTACTATTTAGTCAGCTTTACAAAAAAATACATTGAGTTGTTAAAGTTAATTATATAGCCTTTTGAACATCAAACATCTTGCAATTTACGAAGTATTATATAAACTGGCTATAGAAGTCTTGCACTAAACTTCTTTCTTTAAAGAAAGCTTACTCACCATGTAAATGATTACAAAGACTCTTGCTATGGGATATCGCCTTAGAAAGATTCCCAGCCGAATGCTACACAAGAGAAAAACAAAATGCACAAGTTAGCATGGAGCAATAAATTCCTCTTCCTCTCATTCCAATCACCACAAACTCAAACATCAGCTGATGTTATACACATGGCTTTGTTTCTGACTTGAATTTTATTTCCTGTATTCAAGACACTAAATGGAGTGAGAAAATTCAGAGTTCAGACCATAAAACATACTCTCCTAAGTTCTTCTGTTACATGCTAGGCTCAGAGTTTGTGAAAAAGAGCTAAGAGTCAAGAGTTGTACAGGTATTTTAAAGCTCATAAATATGCTATATATTTGTCAAATTTTGTTACTTGAGGAGCTGTCATGAATCTTTCAAAAAGATTTAAGCAACTAAAACCTTGGATTCCTTTGAAAAAACTGATAGATCACTATCATTCTTATATTTCATTAGACGAAAAAGACATGGGGTTTCCTAGTTTACTGCTACACTGCTACAAAGCACACTGCATTAGATGTGTGCTCAGTAACATCAGTTAAAAAAACCATGTGGGTACTGAAGGAAGTATGATACTGCCAAATTAAGTTTAATATTAAAGCATCACATATAATAGGTCCCAACTATGGAAATCCTGGTATTCTTCACAATGAAGTTAAAGTACCATGGAAGCATAAAGGACTTTCTGTCAAGGTATCTTGCTTTCAAAGGATTAAGAAGTATTACCTAACTTTGTTTTCTATTGGTATTTGATTCAAGTTTTGGAGCAGACCTTTGTTGTGAATATTGACAATTAACCTAACTGCTCGGAAAAGGGATCAAAGCAAGTCTTTTGCTGGATCCAGAATAATTTTTGTTTACTAATTCCTCAAACAGATTATCTTTCAAGGTAAACAGCTGCACTGGGTCAGAACCCAGATCTTGTCTTCATCAGGATGCCTAAACAGGAATAAAAGAATACATATGATACTCCCCCACTAATACACTCTTAGGGTGTTTATCACAGACACAGTCAAAACCTCTCAAAGTGAAAAAGGTAGAAGATGGTAATGAAAAAGGTTAGGTTTTTTGTACATAGTTTAGTGATTCTCTTGTATCAAAATCTCCAAGAGCGTTAAGTAATTGACTGTAATTTGCAAAAGCCCAAGGATATTAATATCATAGGAAGGCATAAATGAACTAGGTCAATATTTAGAAATTTATACCGTACTTCAGCTTCATTATTTTTTACTTTTACCTTCATAGAAGCAATTCAAAACAGAAAGTGTGCCACTTGAAAAACTGCAAAAGGATTCCAGCAATTACAAAATGTATTCCCTTAGGACACTCTTACCTAAACTGATCTATACTACTGGCAGCTTTGCGAACTCTCCCATACATTCCTGCCATGTTAGTATCCATGTCACTAAACAGGACAGGAACATTACGCATACGAGCACCTATTTGAACGGGAAAAAAAAGCAAAAAATCTTATTAGTCTAAAACCAGCTAAGTTGTTGTTTAAGTAAAACAAAGATATATAAAAATAATATAAAAATAGTGATTAATCTGATTTGTTAGTGCTGTTTTGCTGGGGGCAGAGGAGTGTGTTCTGAGGGCAGGATTCTTGACAAACTTACAATCAAGTCAAATGTTTCTTCAACTTAGTATATTTTTAAAATTTATTTTAGTTCACTAGATAGACATCTTGATATTCAATTCTATCGTAATAATAATTCTATTACTAGGTGTATAAAATGATGGGTTTGATACTGTCAGTTTCTCCATTTGCTTTTATATCTCATACAGTAAAACTTTCATAGCATTTCTGATACTAACTTGTATATTACAAAAATTTCTACTTTATTTACATTTTTACTATGTATCAACTTTATTAAAATAAAGATTCTCAGACAATGGTACCTTTGGGCAACTAAACTTACTGGAGTTACTTAAAAACAAGCGAAAAGGAAATATATTTCAAATTTGCTAGTTCTCCTGCCTTATTTGTTTAAAAGTCTTTCATAAGCAGAGAAACAAAAGTCTGGATTGTCATTTTACACCTCTTAGTAATTGCCCATTGCTTTTAAAGTTACTTATCATATATACAAAATTACAAACTTTGACTTTGAAAAGTAACATCTCAAAACCATGGATCAACTGCTGAAGTTCTCCTAGAGATACAGGATGATCGCTACACAGTACAGACAAACCAACCCCAGCAGAACCACCATATTTTAAGCTGCTTTTCAAGAAAAACAGAAAGCAAGGAGAAAAGTGGTTTCAACCAGAATTCTGATCAACTCTCAAATGGAAGTATGCCATTCTTGCTCACCTCCCAAACCCTTTTTACAAGAAAAGACTTCTTATAATATCCCACTTCTGACATTCARTTTAAACCCCAAAAGACAGATTTATTTGCACCTGTAACAGGATTTGTAAATATGATTGTTCCAATACTGCCATAGTATTGAGAATTAAAGATGAAATTGGCTTTGTTAAGTTTACTTGAAGTCATTTACACATGAAAAGGAGCTTCTACTTAACTATTTTTTATGATATTGGCTGCTGTTGACAAGGTCTCTGGCATAAGCTGCATATTTTCAGCATTTTTTTTTCCTTATAAACTCAGACTTTCAGGGAAAGGCATTAGGAAATATAAAAGCCTGAACTGCAGAAAGGACAGAGTTTTAAGTATTATATWTCCACATTTACCTTCAGCACCATCAATGCCTGCCATATTAATGGAAGGTCCATTACTACTAGTGCCTTGGATAGTCTTCAGCTGTTGCTCAAGTCGTTCCAGTTGATAGACAAGTGAGTTTTTCTCTGTGCTCAGGCTCTCTAACATGGTTTGCTTCTGAATTAGTGTTTCTGTCAGCTGATGAAGCCGATTTTCTAATTCTGTCTGACTACTATTACTTAGAGCCTTGTTTGTGAGCTAAAAAACAAAGCAAAGAAAAAAAGCAGAATAAGTTCAAAGTCTGACCAACTGCCATATTACAAAACTAAAAATCTAAGTCCTCCAAGAACCAAGTCACCCCATCGCAGAATTTTTACAGGATAATACTATCAAAATGATCACCAATGAGCACAATAAAGAAGAAACTTAATTTCAGCAGTTGCTAAAACAAGATTTTACATGACACAAGAAACTATGTAAAAATGTATTCCTATGTTTTCCACCTCTAATCATATGAACATTTCTGTATAATCGTATGTTTGATCACAAAAATCAATGCTATGCCTCAGAGCCGAGTTTAAATGGTAGGCATAACAACAAGAAGATAATTCAGTCTGACTATCATCCTTGCAACTTCACAAAACAAGTGAGTACATAAAATGTTTTCAAGCGAGGAAGGAAAAACAGTACAAATGGGGAAAATCTGATGCCATTCTAAAGGAAAGCTTGAACGAAAATGGTGAAAATGCAGGATACGTTACAGAAGAATTGAGGAGCACTGAGGCAGAAAACACGATTGTACTAGCAAATAGAAACTGCAAGGACAGCAAATGAAGAGATGGATCATGTCATTCAATTTGCAGAAAATATTTAAAGCAAATGGGAATCTCCAGATTAGCCATATGTGCAATAGCTCGTCTATTCACTACAGTCTTGGACCTCAGCCACTTGTAGCATCATAGCTTCAATGATGAAAAAACAGAATCAGCAGGAACCAGAGGCAGTGAGACACCAAAAATACAAATTAGATGCAGTGCACCAGGGCAGGTGCAGGTAGTCCTGAAGCCAGTATTACCGGAAGAATCATCCGTCAACAGGCCCAAGAAATTCGTATCACAACACAACAATTTCCACATCCTCTGACACTATAATTGTACAGCTGACCATAGCTGACTCTAGACTATCAATTTCTCTACATATAGACTACTTTTCACTATGCTAAGATGATTTACACAAAATGAGCCCTATGCCTTCATGCTGCCCACGGAGATTGTGAGGGCTAACAAGTATCAGAAGGTTCCGAMAGGGATTAGACTGATTCAAGGAAAATAAGTCCATAAACACACTGGTGGGACTTAGTAGTGACTTAAACACTAATGTCCCTAATTCAACTGCTGATGCTGAGCGAGTACAAGGGAGTTAAGGAAGTGGTCAGCCTCCCATGCTGGCCCCATCGCCACTGTCCAGGATAGAACAGTGGGCTAGATGGATCACTGGGTCTGTAGGACGTTACTTGTGTTCTTATGCCCAGCTAAAAGGATCTTTGCAGAAATCACGATGACCTAATCAAGCCCCAATGACTTTTTTTAGTTTTCAAAAAGAATGTTGATCCAGCACCACCACATCAGGTCTAGTTGGGACACAGGTTGATTTTTTTTTCCCCTGAAGACAAAAGCACATGCAATTATAAATTAGGCTATTTACTACTTCATGGTTCCCTTCTTATACTCCCTCCACTCAAAGTTCTACTTTGTGCTGAAAACAAGTACACTGTAACTCATTAGTAGAGCCTTTATGTTTCTTTTGTACAGTTTAATCAAATTAATAGTTCTCATCACTGTTTTCATAATTGAAGGTGATAAAGTTATTTTCTGTACACACAGAGTACCTGATTTCTGAGCTTCTGAATTTCTTCCTCTCTGTCTTTTATTCTGCTTTGCAAAGTATTCTTTGTTCGATGCAATTCTTCTTCAGTATAATGGAGTTCCTGTAAAATGTATCACAATCACAAATAAGAGATCTTATACATAYATGTATTTTAAGAGACATTCTCTTATCTAGAGTTTCACAGTAGAACATAAGAAGGCAATATGCTACAATCAAATATAAACTGAAATTTAATCTTAGTTAAGTGTCTGGGTAGGATGGGGGGAAATAAAAAAAAAAAAAAAAAAGAGAGCTGAGTATGAAGACACAATCTACAAGACTTATCAAATTCTTTTGTGGAGATTGACCTAATATAAATATTAATCCAGACTAGTTTACTAAGAGTCACACAATTTCGTTGGGACCATGATTTATCTTATACTCTCACCGTTTATTATGTTGCTATCTTGAAACTATGTCAATAATGTAACTTAAACAATTAGGAAATCCTTTGGGGGGGGAATCTGTATTCCTAAAATAAACCCATCAATCTGAGATACCATTTTTTAAAAGTGTTTAAAAACCCTTGGCATAGCTATCTATAATTCTGTATGACACAGACCTTTCCTTAAAGTTTAGGATAAATTAACATAACAGATGTGAAAGGGGAAGGAATATTAGTAAGGGACAACTTACTGAACACTAAATCTAACCATAGTTTTGTTACTCCCATGATTTAGTGGCTATTTTAACTCTGACTTAAAGACCTGTCATGCTTATCTTTTAAATTAAGACGGTCTTCAAATCACTGTATCACTTCAGCTGTCAGTTGCTACAGAAAACAAATAATCCTATTCTCCCTTCAAACCATCAGACGTACAAGAAATAACACCTCTACTTATTTTCCATCTTCAGTCTCAGAAACCTTATGGCAATAKTTAAAGGAATTCGCAGATAGAACAGACCGTAATTGTATTAAGTATCAATGCACACAATTACTTTAAAAGCACATGTAAATATGTGTCATCAAAAGGAATACTCCCGTTTCTGTAATAACYGATAATGCCTTTTTTCTTTTTAAATACACCTCACTTTTTCTGTATGTAGTATTGACTTAAAATATACCCCCTCAGAAGGGCAGGAGTAATAAAATACAATCTACCATCTGCTTCGATATAATAAACATCAGCTATCCATCAAGAGCAGACCTCAACTTCTGCCTTTTAATTAGTTCAAGCTGCTAGCATCTCATTAAAATGTAATTTCTGGAAGGACAGATAATCCTAAAAGATAAATTGTTCCTAGCAGATACGGTGTACTCTCCTGCTTTCCTCATTATTAGTTCTSTTTACATGAGCTTTTTCTTACAGAGAAATTTTTTAATGGGTGCAAAGCATTTGTCTGATTTCTACTGAAAAATAAGTTTGTTCACATGAAATATGAGTTTGTATTTTTTCCCTCTTTTTAGCACAAAACTGCTTAAATCAAGGGGGAAGCTTGCTTAAAAAGATGACAATCTGACAAAATTCATTAATAGAATTTTATCAGCAGTTTGTCTTATAGAGCAGTTTGGAAGTAACATTTAGATTGAGAACTAAGTACAACAAGTGGATAAAAAAAAAAATCTATTAATTGGTACTACAATAACATTGTTTTACAGGCTATATCTTACGTAGTAATTGAGCACAGGAAGTTCCACAGTCACCATTTTTAGTATTTTAGTTTCTTGATATAAATAACGGTTACAAATGTTACTATATCCCTATTGTTTGGTTGTTCCCCTGCTGAATAAAATTTAAGATCATGATCAATTTTGTGCACTCCCTAGGGTCATGTTTATTCCTTAATACATCACCGAGATCTCTGTTTATCGGGAGTATCCAGAAGGCCCTGTCCATTGCTTAGTACTGGTTGCGCTTTGTTTGGCCTAGTGACACTCATTAAGCTTTTGGGGATTTTTTTGGGAATACTAGACAAAAAATCACTCAAATACTGTACAAGCTACTCTCTTACTAAGCCAGATGCTTTACTGATGACACCACATGAGGCCTAAAATAAGACCAATCAGCTTTCAAGAATTCCTTACCTGTTTTTGCCGTTCTAGTTCAGCTTCTGCCTCTTGCTGGGCCATTTTATGTGCTGCTATTTGCTCTTGTAGGTCTTGAAGCTGCTCTCTCACTGATTCAGCTTCACTTACCTGCTGAGTCTCCATATCCTGAAATGAATAGAGATGTTACTGTTTCACTAACATTCAAACAATACTGCAATCTGTCACAGGTAACAGCAAAAAAAAGTTGTATCTGCAATATTGCTTCAAAGGAAAATGAAGGTGAGGGTGTATTGAATAAATGACATTTGGTCATTTTATACAGAATATTTTTACTAATACAGGAACAAAATAAATGCATTTTTGTGAACATGAARAGCCTCCACTTTTTCCCTTTCTACTGTCTACAGGCTAAAACTGTGTAAAGTAGGCTTGCGTGCAACTGCTGGGTTGAGCCAATTATGCCAGCAGACGACCTGGATTACAGCTGCTTCAAGGATTAGCTACCCTTGCAGAAAAGGATATGGGTGATCTCTACAGAAATCACCATGCTTGTTTGGAAAGAAATGCTTCCCTCAAAAGAAGCACACAGCAGTGAGGGAAGAGAGAAGTGGTATCTATAGTCTTCCTCCCACATGACCTGAAGTGGTGAGAGAGAACATAGAAAGAAATTGGGTATCAATAAGCACTTGTCTCACCTTGAGCAAAAGCTGGCTTATTTTAATACTAGGTCAAATAAACACTAGAAGCAACAGCCCTAAAGTATACAAGAAAACAGTCCTTTGTGCATGGTTAACTAGAAATACATATGTACATAATCATAGCTACCTGCAGCTCTGTTCTCATCTGTTGTATTTGCCCCATTAGTTTTTGTATTTCTTCTCTCTGAGAGTCTCGCTCATGTCTCAGTTCTTCTAGTTCCATTGTGCTTGCAGTATTGCTATCCAGGCCTTCAATACCAGAGCCTTCTTTTAAGCTGTTTATCAACTTTTCTTTAGACTGAAATAATAAATCAATATATTATTTATTGCAGTATTTAACAAGCGCTCAACTAGAATATGCCAAAATGACTTTGCTCTAAAATTCAAATGTAGACATACAGTAAAAGAACTGCTTTATCTGTTCTTTTAGCGAAGTTAATAACGACCCTACACATTTTAAAATGAAAATGTTTCCCTACTGATAATTTTTCTGACTTCCTGTATGCCATGAGACTGGATGTACTGAAAGCCTGTGTCATCTGAGGAAGAGTACAGCTTTTCTCTTTAGAAGTGCCTGGAATGTTAAACATGTCATGGATAACAATTTTAGCTTTCCAGCTACCATAAGAGAGAATACGGACACTAACACAGACTAAAGACAAAACTGACCCTGTTTCAGTCCATCCCTTCTCCTGCCAACAAAGCCAAATAAGAGCCAAATACAGCAATAACTCTCCTGGGAAAGAGGATGAACCATTTTATTCAGAGTCAACCTAACATTAGCTCAACATTGACTCTGATCTCACGCTTCTCGTATTTATCAAGATGATTTAAAACCTGTCCTCGGGTATGAGACTAAATTAATTATTCTAAACAGACACCTTTATCTTCAACATTTTGTTAACTTTTATAAACAAGACTTAAATTGACCATGTTTGGATTTGGTATCTTTGACAAATTAAGTAGCATAGAACTGTGCACAAAATACCTAATGTTGCCATTGTTTATATAATGCTGATCACATGCAATCTTTGAGAAGATACAAAAATATTTTCTTTGGTTTACACCTAAGTATCCATTATATGCCATGCTTCAGCCTCAAGCACAATAGAGCAATATTCTTGACTCAAGAATACTGGGTGTACATCTATTTACCTATCTGCCTAAGATTGGACTCTCGGATGCGGAACACGCCGACAGATGTTGCACAGTAAGTGCAATGGTTCGCCTGGATTTTTTCTTTAAGTTCAGGACCTGAACTTCCATTTCAATTACTTAACTCAATCTGTAAACTTAAATTTACAAAATGCAGACCTCAGCTGTTCTGTATAGGTATCGTTATAGATATGCCCCAAAATATATTACAGGCCACATGAAAAAAMCAAAAATTAGATTATTTGAAGCACGTTTCTTTACAGAAATGCTTACTTGGAGTATGCGAGTAGCTTTCTGTTTATAGTCTGTCAGTTCCTGTTTTGCAGATTCTAGGTGATTTTTAGTTACTTTGACTTGCTGCTGAAGCTCATCAGCTCGCCTCTTTTCATCTAAATACTTTCTTTCTGCTACAGTTATCCCTTCTGCCAAGTTCTGACGTTCGGCTTCCATTTTACTTAGACGAGCCGCAAACTCATTCTATTAGTAATAAAGAAACAATACTTGTGTTTAAACACAGTCTCAACTTTAACCTAGAAAGGAAAAAAGAAAGTTTAAAAGCAACTACACATGACATAACACCTCATATCTACCACCTCCAACTTAAAGATGCATTAGTGCTATGTGGAAAGAAATCCTGCTTGCTTACGCAAGTGCTAAATAGTGTCAGCAAAAATATGCATTTCYTTCCCTCACCAGAAACAGCAAGGGATTAACAATCTTCCTATATTTAAGTTTATTTGGTAAACAAAAAGCAAGCTTTCCCCTCAACAAATATTATCAAATGTAGTCTGCCATATTTTGATGTACTTTAAAGAAAAACAGATGTTGATGAAGATTTTCAAASATGCTATTACACAGAACAAAGGCCAAGCTAAGTGTGGAAAGCAGTCTCTAGCAATGATGTACTCACATCTTTGCTATAGAAGTGATCGCCCAGCTTAATATTCTTAAGATTACATATTAAAATTGTGTAACAATTTGTTGTGTAACAACATAGCATGGAAAATTAAATTGATTACTGATTTAGTTTTAAAACATCTTTTAACATTAAAATTAGGATGAAAAAAACAGTAAAAATTATCAGCATTAACCCTCAAAAACTTTTAAACACGAAGCTTTCAAAATAACATAAAAAGTAAACTAGCATCACAAGGATACTTGGTGCAGCAGACAGCACATCCTTCCAAGCACTTAATACCCTAAACAGGAACTGAAGTTAAGGGGAAGAGAGAGCAGTTAGAACCTCACAGATCTGATCTCAAAAGTAGGGTCTGAAACTCTTCCTTACTCTTCATGTCTAACCTGCATTTGTTTGTAACTTTCTTGCTCTCGCTTGAGTGCGGAGTCTGCATCACGCAGCCTCTCCTGAAGAGTTTGAAGGGCTTGATTTTGCAAACTGCTCCCTTCACTGTGGTCTTGTATTATCCTGAAAGAGCAATATACATATTGATTGAAAAAGAAGAAATCTAGTGTGATTTTCAGGTAGAAATATGACTACCTGGTTTTCAGACCAACTTTGAAAATTTACCCAGTAAATTATTCAATATGGCTATAGGCGTGAGGCCTGGCGTTAACGACTCACACATCTCCTCCCTGATCTATATTCTGGAGTATCCAATTGCCAATTCATATCCCAGCACTGAGATAAGTCAGAAAAGTCTTCATAATTGTGGATAAGCAAATGTGGTTTTCAAGACAAAAACATTTTTCTTGAGATCTTCAGCTTCAGGCCTCTGACACAAACATAAATACTTTATACAAAATGGATTTCAATAATCAGGTGACAATTGCCCCTATTTAATACTCATTTGCCCTGTTCCCACTGCCAGCTATGATATAGCGGGCTCAGAGCAAACTTTAATCCTCATCTTTCAAATCTTGATACAATCCCCTTCGCCATTAGTTTATTCATTTTTATTCTTAAAGAGACTAAATTATCTACCTTGAGTTTTCACACTTACTACTATTTGCAGAATTATGAAGATGAAATTATGAAGTACCGTGAYTTTTCACTCTGCAATGCTTCCAAAGCTGCTGTCCGAGCACTTAAGAGCTGATCCGCTTCTTGCAACCGAACTTTCAGCACAGCTAGCTGTGAATCCTTGGCACCAACAGCTTCTGTCAGATCATCAACTCGAGCTCGAAGTTCTCTAACCATCCTGTCACTCTTTGAATGGTCAAAATTCCACTTCTCGACCCTTTCCTGGGATTTGTTCAGTTCTACAAAATAAAAAGTTTCTTTGAAGTTTATAAAAGTAGGTATTGCAAAGTCTTGTAAATGGTGAGGATGCACACATCACATTTCTTAAAGAAAGAAATTAAATACAACGAAGTTGAAGTAACACTGCAACTTTATGAGCTACCAAGAAGTAACAAATGCCAGACTGGCTGTCAGAGCATGAGCCATAAAATTTTGCAGGTGATCTCAAAACAGGCATTTCATTCTGTGTCACACTGCAGATGACAAATTTTACCTGCCCCACTCTTTGCAATGGCCTACTCTCATATACCCCTATATAAGCAAGCCTTTGGAAACCTTGCATAAAGCATCTAGTTCAACTCAATGTGACAATAAGCTCAACCCAAAAAACAGTAGAAAAATACACCAGTGTTGAAATGCCTGAATACTTACAGAGGCTTCTGTTTTTAATCAAACATCACATATTAAACTTCAACAGAAATTAAAATTCTCTGGCTCATACGGTTACTTCAGAAAAAATGTGGTCCCACAGCTGTATGCCCAACAGCAGGAGTTTGCTCAAGGTTTTGCCATTTAAGTGTTTCATTTATATTCACATTTTCTGTATTTGTCATTTCATTTGGCTTGAAAAAGCTAGTGAAGTCATACAAAAATACTAAATTTTATATTTTTACTGACAGTTTCTAGGCATCAGAGATTATAGCCTACAGCGAGAAAGTAGTCAGATTTTGAAGCATTTAAAGGAATTTCCTCATTTAAAAATAAGTATTTTGCAGTAGCCGTTAAAATGCAGGAAAAGTATTTCAAATACTGATAACATTTATTAACACAGTTTTAATGAGATGTAAGTTTTGGAACTAACTTGATCGCATCATTTTAATCAACATTTGTGTTGTCTTTCTAGTTGAACAAGCCTTTTAGTTTCTCCCAGCTCATTACTCTGAAACCAAGAATCATTTTGCTTGGTAAGTCATACATGCAGATTTAACTAGAAAGATTTTATTATAAATACAAAACACTAACATAGAAATAGCATTGTTTTCTAGTTCACTAGCATTTTGGTAATATGTTACAGTTGAGTTTCCAAACCACAGTACCTTCTTGTGTTTCTTTGGACCTCTGAATTAATGAAGCCATTTCTTGATTTAAAGATTGAACTTCATTCCGCAGCAGCTGATTCTCCAGGCGAAGATTGGATAGCTCATGCAATTTGAAATCATCATTAGCTGGAAGGCTGGGATTAGTTACTGCACTTAGTGATGAGTCCTTCACGCCATCCCCTTGTGCTCCCAGTCCAGAATCTGAACTGTCCGGAGTTTCTGTACAGAGAGATGCAAGTTAGAACTAATATATGTATTGTAAGTTGCCTTAATATAAACAGCAATTCCATGTTCTGCATCAGTGGTTAAATGCATAATATAAAAAAAAAAAACAAAAAAAAAACTTATATTGAAATGGAATATGGAGCTCCTTCTCCCAAGGCACTTGCTCAAAATAGAACTATTATACAGTATACATACATCATGCAGCATTTTTGTTAATCCTGCAAGACAAGACATGGRAGTTATAAAATTTCTTACTACATTAACATCAAATTTAGGATTTCAAAACATTAATACTTTTTTATGACTATGCTGCCCAGAGATGTCTTCAGAAGCCGAGAGAGTAACAGAAGAGATTAAATAAACATCGCAACTAACTAGGGGAATTTTTAGTACAAGTTCATTCCGGTTTTCCATTAAGATTTTGATTTCAAGGATGTAAATTTTGTTTTAAAAAAATCTGTTCAGATGACTATACTTAGTCATTTTGATATCAAACCTAAGTATGTAACTCAGCCACATAGCTACATATTTTAGTTATCTCTATGTAAAAAAGCATTTTAAGAATAATTTCAGTCAAAACATCTTCTTACTGGTAATTCTGTATTAATAATTCTCCTAAAATATTTTTTCAAAAGCACCTTTACTATGAGAAATCAAGTTGCAGTGATCTGAAGCAGAAGCGTGATCTCTCCTTTCTCTAATGAAAAAATATAAGGTAGATATACTCCATCAAACTGTTAAAAGCTTTCTGCCAATACAAACTGTAATTCTCTAGATTGTGGACACCAAAATACAGATTTTTCTTTTTCTTCTTTTTTAAATCTTAGAACTTCAGTGAGAACAGTAAGGAAACTCCTGGCAGTATTCTGAACAACAGTCCCTTGCAGGGAAGGGAACCAACAGCCCTTCCCCCTCATGCACAAACACACACAGAGCGTCCTGGATTAATGCTGTGAAACTGATACATCCACTGTAACAGTCTTGATTCCAGCATGCAGATAGCTGGAAGTTTTGCAGCAGTGTTAAGATATAACATAGCACGCAATGAGCATACAATCATGCATACAAAGCAGGTGATCCAAAAATACTACTTCTGAATTTAGCATGTCCCAGATGAGTAACTGCTGAAAATCCAGGGGGACAGATGTCACTTTATTTACTTCAACTTGTGATCACCAACCAACCTGCGCCACCTTCCTTGTTACCATTGCAACAGCTCCTATCACCCAAAGCCCAGGGAGCTGGGGCAGACTATTAATTCTGAACAACACACCCACAAGTAGTAGCAGTGACAGCAAGATTTCTTCCACATTTTCTCAAACACCTTTCCTATTTAAATTGTTCTAAGAAGTGTCGTTCCTTCCTTTTGATTAATTTACACAATTTCCAAATTATCAAACAATTCATCCTCATTCCTTTGTCTGGAAAACTCAATAGATTAATGAAGCTAACAAAGCAAGAAATTAGCCATTTATATAGCTATATAGCATTTATATAGATTATATCCATGGCAATGTACAAAGTATAATGTTAATCTACAGCTAATGTATCATAAGCTACTTCAACAGATGCTATACAGAACATTTAAATGACACAGAGATATCTATACAATCAACTTTGAAACCAGCGTGATCAAACTCTATATTGCAATTGCGTGTTTCCTCATTTGGCAGCTCCACAGTGCAAACTCCRCTCAAAAATCCTCAGAAGAAAATTCAACAAGCCACACTGAGCAAAGCAAATATGTTCCTTAAGCACCAAGGCCATATAGCCAGGTCTAACATATTTGAATCATTAGTAGTAGTAGTAAACCTTASTGTAAAGTTACAGACCCAGAAATACAAAAATATTCACATCTTTGGAAACGATCCCTTTTTACGTCTAAAACTTTTCAGCGTACCTAATGTAGTAATTAAAAAACTGGCATTTATAATGCTTTACACACTCAAAGTACTGAACAAATAATAAAGTATTCTAACTAMATTATTAAGAAATTATATAATCATTTGCTTCAATTTTATAGAATAAACAACAGCAAAGTAGCACAGCAACAGCAAGGACTGAGTATAGATTGGACAGTCTGAAAGAGAACACAAGTTCTTGACACTTCCCAGCCACATTCTCCTTTGCATTGACTTGAGAATAGCCCCAACTTTTGACCATCTGGCCTGGRGGCTCTTTCAGGCATCTGGATTTAGACTGCAGTAATGAACTACTACTGGCAAACACGAAGGCTTTATCTATCTAGCTCTCTCACACCTGTAGCTCTACAACAGCCTATCCACATCCRACTTCGCACTCTGCAGGACAAGCAAGTTTGACAGCTTACGCCTCTTCCACGATGGGACAGCAAAAACCTCCCATCACCTCTCATGGTGCATTGGGCAACAGGCAACACCATCTCGCAGCCGGGGAAAGTCACTCACTCTCCTACATGGCAACAACAGGTAAGGGCCCCTGAGTGATCAAACAAATGCAGCAGCACCTGTGCTTCTAGGTGGGGATGTATGGGGACTGATGCAAGGTTAGGTCATAGCTCAGGGAGGTCAAGGTGAGCAGTAGCAATGAGGTAAAYCAAGAACACAAAAGATTTAGGTATTAGTTATGCAGCTTGTCAAATTAGCATGGTATCTAAGATTATCCCAGTGATTAAAGAATGTTAAAGACCCTGCTGTACTCCACACATTTGACATACTACTACCACTAAATGTTTCATGAAGTGACAGTAAATCCATTACCTAGCCCTACCCTAAACATACTTGGGTTTTAAATATCTCTAGGTTCAATACTATTTAAGTACCATTGCCTTGGCTCCTGATGGAATTATCTTCAGTAGTTTTTGCACTCTGTGTACTGGTAGACACAGAACTAATGCTTGAAGTCCGAGAGTGATTTTGAAGAAYAGGTGCCTTGCTCTTCTCTTTTTTAGAGTCCATTCTTCCATTAGGCTCTTTCTCTGAACTGTTGAGAAAATCAAACAGCAACTCATCATCAGGTTCCGACTTTTTTCTTCTCACAAAATGTGAGGCAGCTCTGGGTGTGGAAACACTTTCTACTGGCGAAGCAACCTCYGAAGATGTCTTACGTGTTGGTTTCACATTTGCTGTTCCTGCTAGAATTGTGGCCTTTTGATGTTTAATATTATCAGCTGCTGAGGAGATGTAGGCTGCTTTAGATGACGTCTGACATTTCAGTTCTCCAGTATACTGGCGCAGTTCAGAATACTCATTGGCAGAGTCCAAATTCTTATTATCATAAACTGCTCTGCTTGCTGTGTCTTTTTTGCTCAGAGCCGATGCAGCTCCTTGATCAACTCTGTTGAGTAGATCCTCTGCTTTTCCAGCGAGATCAGCAAGCCAAGACATGATGGATGTCTGCTGATAAACAATACAAAATTAAAATTTCAGGACCATATGCCACAAAAGACATAGAATGATTACAAACCAGACTGATGTTGATAAGGCAAGATGTATGGGTTACCTAAACAAATGTTGTGTTAATCTATTAGTGCTGTAATTATTTTAATACTTTTCTCCTACTTGCAAGGCATTTAGCTGTTTTGGTAACTGATGGAAATAAACCAAATTAGTTTCTGAGGAAAACAGACAAAACCAAGGCTTAGCTATCAGACCACTATATCTGTTTCTGGCATCAGCAGCTGTTACAGAGCATCCAGCCTGCTAGCCAATCTGCAACAATAATAGAAAATAAAGCCTACTCGCACCTGACAAAACCAAAACCTGACGAAGTTGGAGGAGGAAAAGTGGCCAGATGCTTACTACAGGAACAGATAACAGCAAAGCCTTAGATGTTTGGCCTGCAGATTCATAATCTGGGTCAGACAGAGGAACTTCTCCCCAAAAAACTTTGCAGCCTGCCATCCCTTCTGTGACACCAACACGGGGGACAGCTGCATGCTTTCACTTGCACCCAGGGCCTGCGAGACTACACAGGCGACGTCTGCCTCTATCCCAGCCCTCGGAAAGGGCTCCTTCACCCCAGGGCAGGCTTGTGGAGGGTTCCTTGGCCGAGCACACCCACAGCGGGAAGGGGGAAGCGCAGAGGCAGGCGAGGCCGGGCGGGAGGGCCGCTGACCCCCTCCCCGCCCACCCTCAGCACGGCTGCCTGTCCCCGGCCCTCCCCCGCCCCAGCCCCCCGCCCCCACCCGGCGGCCCTCAGGAGCGGTTGAGACCTCAGCACAACCCGGCCTCACCTCCTCCCAGCGCGGGAGACCCCCGGCCCGAGGGGAGTCGTGAGAGGGGAGAGGGGGAAGRGGGCGCCGGGCGGCGACGGTCACTGGGAGGCCCCAGGCCGGGCTGACCGGCGCAGCCCCATCTTCCGGCAGACGTGGCCGTCTTCCGGGACRCAGCGCGCAGGCGCAGGAGGCGCCGGGAGATGCGTGAGGTGGCACGGCGCGTCAAGCCCCGCCCCTCCCACCGGGCGCGGGGCGGGGCCGTACGGCCCCGCGCCCGGTGGGAGGGGCGGGGCAGAGGCTGGAAAAGGCGGGGAGCGGTAACACCTCCCTCCCGGTAACGGGCCGCYGCTGAGGGGAGCGGGCCCGGGTGCTGACGTTTCCTGCACTTCTGTCTTGTGGTGGCAGGAGGAGCTGCAGCCCCGCAGTGCCTGGGGTCAGGGAAGGTCTTCGCCGTGGCTGTTAAAAAACAGCCAAGCGTGATCTTGCGGGGTTTAAGGACGGTGGTTTATAAATGGCTGCGTGGCGCCTCGCTGCCTCTGCCCAGAAATGGCGGGTGACCCGGCCGAAGCACCCCTGACCAGCTCCAGGTCCGGGAAGCCCTTCTCCGTGTCTCTGCTCCCCAGGTCGGGATGTCACACCATCGTACAGGCCCACTGGAAGAAAACACCTTGGCCTTGATATTGCCAATAAAAGGAATTTGGACCAGAGAAACTACACGGAGCATTTATGTCCTGTTCTCCACAACTTGGGGAAGATGTGAAGGGAATGACCTGATCCTCAAGGGCAACTGTACAATACCAAAGAACATGGGACACGCACCGCCCCCCTCCTGCACAACAAACACAAATGACTAAAGGTGTCCTTTTAACTTCCTGGATTCACAAAACTTGTATCAGAAGCTTTAATGTCCAGGCTCACCCTTATCCTGTTGCCACAATCCTTCCCACGCATTTGTCCTGGTAATGCTAATACCACCTTGTGTCTGCTGAAAATACTTGAAAGGTCCTGTGCAAGCACAGGTGACTCTTACCTGGGTAACAAGTAAATACACTGACGTTGTCTTAACTTTGTTTTCAGATTAAGTTCACATAAGGCATCATGACTAGTCTTAGAAGAGACATTAGTTGAGGTTAACACAAGGGCTTCCCAAATCCGTAGGGGACTCCTTTATAAGAGAATATCCTCGGACTAGTAAAGAAATAATCTAAACTCTAAAGCCCCGATTTTTTCAGTCTTCAGTTTCTCTTCCACAAAAACTCTCATGATTTTCTGTGGCCGCTTCTTGATGACCAACTCAAGTGGCCCATTTCCTTTTTCAAAGCCCCATGATTTAGAGGTTTGCATGACAAAAAAGGGCACTTGCGCACACTGAAACCAAGGGGCTTGGCACAAAGAACATGCTCAGCACGCTTTTTCGATAGATTTGCACTATTGGGCAAGTTTTGCCTCCACCCAAAGAAGAAAAAGACTTTAAAAATTACTTTTGTTAAGTGAAAACGACTAACGTCCTACAAGGAATAAAATACTGCTCCAACAGTGAGTGATACTTCTGAATATTAATTATCATTAATTACATAAGAGGAACATTCAGGAGGAAGGATTCTGGCTTTTCTGACAGATAACACAGGAGAGACATACTATGGCTTTGTGCATATGGGGTTGAAGTAATCAGCAAGTAACTTTTAGCTAATTTCAGAACAGTTTTTATAGTAGGGTATGAAGAAAAGAATACTTCACTTGTGATGTTGTTTCATCTGTCTCAAAGTTACCATACTCATTAGCTGAATGGGGAAGTGGAGCCCCAGACATCTATTTTGCAGATTAAGTACATGATGGTGAGCAAAGAAGAAAAACAAAACCTTTTGTGGAAGGCTATCTCGCAACTTCAGTTATCTGACAGGTCAGCTAAGGCAAAAGTTGGAAGAGATAGTTTCAGGAATTCGGCTCATGTCACATGCAAAAGAATAAGAATGGATCTTCTTTCACAATTGCTCCAGTCCTAAAAGCAAATGTATAATACAGCAAATTCCCTTGACATAACGAACTTCACATTTACTTACCCTTAACAAGTAAGTCTACTCTGACTTAGTGACAGTATTTTCAGTAATTTTCAGTCACTGTTTCAAGTCAAAACCTTTTGATTTATGTCAGATTTATATGTGAGAGCTCAAGATCCCTCTCACATTCTTGTCCATATACATTTTACTATTTATACTCTCTCTCAAATGAGGTGTTTGAGTGTAGACACTTGGCGAGCATTGTWTAGAGGGACTCCCGCACTGTGGATGTCCCCATACTTGTGACTGTAACTTCTTTCCCTCTTATCGTCTGTGACTCAGTGTCCCAAATCTGCAGTATTTGAAATCTTTCAAGCTTTATGGCTGTTATCTGTCTTCTGTAAATGCTTGTTCTTAGTAAGGACAGCTGTTAAAGTGTATGTAATATTAGGTTAGGTTTTGTTGTTGTTGTTGTTATTRTTCTTTCTCCCACCCTCCCCCTTTGTTTCCTCAAACAGTCTTCTATACCAACATATTGCAACCAACCGCTATACTTCTTCCATGGAGAACTTCTATTCATGCCTGAGGTACCAGCAAGAATGTGAATGAAGACACCACTTACAGCTCCTGCCACTTGAGATCCTCCTCTGTTGAGGACCTGTTCTCCTCCTGAGTTTCTGATGATAATGCAGAATGCATGGTTGGTGGCTTACATCCTCATTTCCCCAGAGCTCTCATGTCATCTTGCCAGATCACACCTTACAAGTATTCTCTGGTTAAATTCACAGGTATGCTGAATGTTGTTATCAAGTAGCCTCCTCTGGTTTACAGAAGTTTCCTTACAGCTTATCAGGGTAATCCTCTTCCTATGGGGAACGCACAAGGTTTGGGAAGATCATGGAGAGCTCCTATGTAGGACAAAAGCTCCAAAATGTTTGTCTACAGATATGAATTATCAATTATCATTGGGCCTCATTAGGACTTRAACCCAAGGACGAGACATCAGCCCTGTTGCCTATTCGGAATATACTTACGGCACTAGTACTGGCATGAGTTAATAGAAAATCCATCCTACCTCACGGCAGATTAAGCAACACATTGGAAATAATAAACCAAATTAATTCACAACCTTCAACTTCGATATCATGTGACTCAGCTGCACATAATCATAATTTCAATTAATGTGAATATATCACGTTCTCAGACACTAAGAAAAAAAGAGTTCAGGACCCTACAGAAGTCCAAAAAAATGTAGGGTATCTTCACATAATATTTAAAACCCTAACAACCAATGCCACCGGTGTGGGATGGGAAGCTCATCTAGACCACTCAAGTTAATCATAACATCCTAGAGCTAAAGGCATTTGTGGTATGTGGCAGGATTGTTTTTAAGTGTTATAGTACCATCTGTTCAGATTTCAACAGGCAATGGCACAATTAATTTTCATGTAAACCAATAAGAAAGAGGAGGGTTTTTTTAAGAGATTGTATTAATTACCAATTAATTCTAGTTTCATTCCACTTGTTTGGTCTTCAAAACACATTACAAATCCCCTCAGTGGAAAATTCACATGTAATTGTGAACGTTTGAAGTATTAGATCATTGAAAACCAAAGTGACATGAACAGATCTATTCCCAATGTCAGAGAGAAACAAGAAGGGCCAAAGCCAATGCCCTAGATTATCTCTGTTTTTTACASAGAGGATACAGACAAAGCATATTTCAATCCAGAAAATACCTAATTGCATCACTGCATCTAACAAGCTTTTCTCTGCATTAGTTAAGAGTATGAAAAGCTTTTTAGGAAATATACCCACAGTAGAGATATATAAGCAGCAAGTGGAATTCAACACACATTTTAACATGTCCTAGTCCACTCTACAGCCATTGCATGGTGCTTATTTGACTGGGTCGTCTTACAGATGTAATCTAGTTTAGATGAATAAATGGTTGGAAAGAAATGTCTTTTATTCAGTATTACATAGGCAGACTTCTATGACCACGTCTGAACTGCCCACAGCCTGAGAATTACTGGTTCTTGCAGCTGACACAGTTATTTACCTAGAAGTAAATTCCATGACAACCCTCTTTCCCTGTTCATACAAAATCTTAAAAACTGGGATCCCATATTGATAAAGGGACTGGGTGGGAGTGGAGGTAACCCAGTCCTGTAAGTCCTGTATAGATTTTATATTGAATTGTTGGGTTATAGAATCATTCCATAAAAGCAGTCATGCTTTATGTGTAACCTGGAAAACACATTTATTCCTTCTGAGTGCTCTGGTAAAATGTAGTAACTCCACTACAATTTTTACCCATATTTAGTGTCTCCCAGTATGKTGCGTAATCTTTGCACCTGACCTTCGAGAAGATGTAAAGTTTACAGCAACACTATTAAAGTTTATTCCATTTACATTTTCACAATTCCTGATAGCCTCAAAAAATAATGTTTCCATTTACAAAATTAGAAAAAATAAATTAAGCAGAAAGTTCAATGTTTTAGACCCTGAATAATATAGAGGAATCTAGAGTAATGATACCTCTTTCCTTGGTGCTTCTTTGAGGTCTGTATTTTTATTCCAATAACTGATGTTCTCAGGTTGCAAGGATTTGCAGGGTGGCAGGGAAGAAAGAGGAAGGAAAGAGAACTTGCTGCCTGTTTCACTGACCTATTTATAATGTCCCTTATGTCTGCTGTATCGACAGCTGCTTCCAAGCACCCTGTGACTGCTAGGCTAAGTGGTGAAAATATTTAGTTCTGTCACAGGGGGCATATAGCTTCATTAACTACCACTGAAAACTTTACAGGTGCCTTTTCAGCTTACAGGTGCCCTCCCCAGAGTCCAGGCCCTGATCTGATATGCTACATGGGCCGCTGCATAGTTTGAAAGGTTCTGGCTGCAGTTGTCTGTCTGCAAGCATGAAAAGTAAGAGATTCGTATCTAGCTGCAGATGAAAAATTAGACTGTCTGTACAAAGCCTTTAGATCCCTATTCATATTCAAAGTAGAAGTAATTTTTACCAATAATTTGCACACATTAATTTTTTCCTATTATAGCTCTCATTGTAAGGAGATTTAAATAACAAAGCTAGAAAATATCTACCACAATAACTATATCACAGCAAGATTAAATCACTTCCTCAAAATTCATAGCAAGAAAACAATTRGGGCTTTAGTTTTGATTTTTTTAATGAAAAAAGAGGCAGTTTTTGCAGCTGACAAAATTATTTCTTTTTAAAAATTACCATTTTCCACTTTGAGCAGATTACCAGGTTTTTCGTTGTTCATGAAGGGAAATTGTTAAGTAGCAAAGGCAAAACAGATACATAGTCACACAACTTGTACTTAGAAAGTTAATGATTCTCTTTTCTAAGTATATTGAAATAGGGCTTTGGCAGTTATTTTCTATACTAAAATGTGCTGAAAAACACAAAAATTGCAAAATATAGCAAAAAATAAAAGTTGGTCATGTCATCTTAATTCAGCCTTCTTTTGCATATGTGTCATGATATATTAATACACAACTATATATCTGGACTCAAGTCTTTGCTTCATGCAGTATATTGAAAATATACCAAATATCAAGGATTGGAAAATAATGTGATGGTCACTGGATGAGTTGTCATTTAAATTTGTATTTCATTCTCAACATTCCGTATGTGGCCTCATGCCATTCATCATTTAAATGCATCACTGAACAAAATGGTATGAACTTGCCCCGTAAGTTTGTACGACTGTTGTCTATGACTTTGCATGRCAGAGTACGGGCAGAGAAATCGGTTACTGCAGGAAAAGCTAAGATGAAAAGTTACAGCTCTACGCTATCTGCCCATGTTCCCATATGTACTCCATGGTAAATGAAGTTACCTAACCTCTTCCTTTAGCTACCTTGCATGACCTCACCTACACTCCCACGTAAGCCTACGTTTACTCAAGCTCTTACGTTAGCCCATGATACGCGGTTCACACACCCACAGCCTCTGAGGCAAGTGGTGTTACTATCTTCACATTCCAGATAGGGAACTGAGGTGTAGCGAGGAGGAACTAAAGAGGAAGTCCTTTTCCTCACCTGAACAGAGCGAAGCAGATTTGGTCTGGTCAAAATGTACAAACGTTGGGGATGGATCGTGCTCAGTGCTAATTAACTTTTCAGAGAATTTTAATTACCAGCCTTCAACATACTTCTGGGTTTTGAAGGTATGCAACTTGTCCAGATGTGACTGGCCTCTCACAAATACAGCAAAAAGTCATGGCCTTGATTTGAACATAATAATTCCTCTCAGTTATATTAGTGCAGCTGTGCCAGTCAAAGCACAAATCCATCTCTGAAAGTGGCCAACTGCAGGTGATGAGGGAAGGTATAAGAACAGGACAGGAGATACTCCTCAGCTACATTCTCCCTGGGATTTTGACTCAGGGACTTCCAGAGCCAGAGGCGGTGTCTTTGCATTTAAAAGGCCTTCAAAGATTTTTTTCTTTTAATTTCTTTAATAATTAATAGAATTTTTCAAAGCATACAGGTACAAGAGCACCTCAGCTAGAGAATTTATAAACAGAGGCACAATCCTGTTTCCTTTTGCCCAAACACACAGCTTTTGTGTTCTTCGATATGGCTGAATGATTTATAAACTGAAAATTATTAGAAAGCAGATTTTCCATAAACAGCTAGCACGAAAAATGTTAGGGTAAACTGGCAGCAGTTTTGGGGGGACTTTTAAAAGAGCGCTGTTTTAACATGAAATGATGGAAATTCTTAACTCTAGCTAGTGGCTGTAACTGTGGGTACAAAAGTATACACAAGGTGCAGGGGTGCAATGCAATGGACCCAGGCTAGAACACGTAGCTGACTCAGGGCTGGGATATCTGAAGTTAGACCACTGCTCATTTATGCCCTGGAAAGGTTGCTCTGTCTCCACTGTTGCATCCTCACTTTTGCATCAAAATGAAATACACAAAATTAGGCTGTGCTTGTATTCCTTCTCCCTCACTATAAATCAACTGTATTATGCACATACACACATTCTTTCAATCTTTCTGGTGTTATTGCTTTTCTTTTCTTTAATTACTATTTCGCTCTTTTCCTGTAAAAAATCATGATGAAACTTTTCCTGTAGTGTCCTCACTATCTTACTTCCTTTCTCTATACACAAATGACAGAGCTAGCATATTATTCTTCTAATGAGAAACAAAGCCAGCCCTCCTAGACACTGCTAGAATTATCAAAGTTAGGAGACGAAAAGCGCCTAGTGACATTTAAAAAATAGCAACTTTGAGAATACAAAGTCTGGAGAGTAAAATGCTATTTGAGGATTTGGGGGGTTATTTGCATTCAGCCATATGCTTTTCTTCATGCATTTTCATGCATTATTTGTTGAAAAGAACTCAAGATACTCAGAATAATTGTCTGAAAGGATAGAGGTCTACCTCTACCAAGAGGACGCAATTTGATGTATAGAATGGAAGACCAATGGCATTTCTCTTCTTTCTTTTTTCGATACTTATTGAAGCTTGATACGGCAAAACATYTGTGTGAAAATGTTTGCAAACAGGCATTCTTCAATAAAAAGATTTAAATTAATTGAACCCCTTTGCTGTTCACCTCTATTATACCTGGCTCCTCTTGCAATTACTAATTTGCTATTGAAGATGTTTCTCCTTTTTCTTTCTCTCAGTAAAGATATATGTTTTTCCTTTTTGGCAGTAGAACTGTGGAAGACAAGTTTAAAAGGTCTTATCTATCCTGAAGGCACCTAAGTTTGCATGCAGCGTGTCTCTAGGAGGAGTTTTTTACTAAGAAACTGTTATCTTCTGCATACACGCTCTCACTCCTGCAGGTGAAAACTCAGCAACTCCAGTGCAATGTAACTGCCCGAGATCTTCCTAACCTCTTTTGGCTGAAGTGGCCTATATATGCTGTGCGAAGTTTTGAAAAGGAGGGTAACGGATCCAAGCCGGACATAGCATTCAACAGGCTGCCAGCACGGAAGGCAAGCGCAGCTGGTGATGCAAGTGCTGGGTGGAAGGTCTACACTGGGCCAGTTTGGCAATTTCCTGGCTTAACTGTGAATTACATGGGTTAATCCTGGAGCTGTAAATGTGTAGATTGACTGGGCAAGCCTGAATCTAATATGGAGGGAAGTGTATTTTAACCAACACAGAGAGAAAAGAGCATTCTTCCTAACAGTGGGAATGAGTAATTTGACTGTTTGGAATCTGAGTGCAGATATCCACAATGATACTGCAAATATATCACATATTTAGACATTAATTGTGTGCAGGAAAAAAAAATCATTATCAAGGGGATGCATGCAGTGAGGATTAGGAAGTATGTCCTCAGAGTCAGATATGAGGACTCCTGTGATTGTCTGAGATGAATGAAAAAGACAACAGAAGTCAAGTTCAGAGAATCCTATTCTGGGTGTATATACTTCATAACTGGCATTTGTTTTCACTGTTTTCAGTGGCTATTATATAGGTATGAAAATGCTGATGAACTAGATTTGCAGTAAATAACATCATTAAGCCTACTGCTGGCCATTACCTTATTCCACAATTTTTTAAATACGTTCTCCACTGTGTAGTCACACAGGTTATTTGGAAGCCACTGTCTGAAAGGACGTGTTCGTAGTCTTTTAACCTTTAGACTTTTTCCCCTTTTCCCTCCTCCCTGCTTGTTTTCTGTAGTACACATTGTCCGTCCTCTGAATTTCCTGATCATACGGATATTTGAGGCTATCACCTCACACCTACTTTATTCTACTCCGAACCCGTTTTTTCCATACAACTCACTTAACACTTGGCAACAAAGGTAGAAATGTGTCACCTGCAGAAAAGATGCACAAGGGGATAGGAATTGTTTTCATGTTTTCTGTAGGATAAAAATTGAACCCTGAAGTGAGTGCATTTAGCTTCTCTGATGAGCCTTTTCTCAGCTCTCCGTGCAAGCGTACATTCACGGAAGCATTGCTCGGTTTGAAGCTGATGCTGTTCTGTATGTGTATGTAGTGATTAGACTGTCTTGCACTTAAACCTTCTGGCATACTTACTTAGACTTTCCCATATACAAATATAAAACTGTTATGTGCAGACAGATCCTAGATCAGGATGTCTCTAAGCTCAGTCGTCTTCAACATATGTGTCTGTATGTGTCCCTGTTCCCCTGCTTTTGACACAGATCAGGGTAGAAGTATATGCCCCAAATTCTTTGCACCAAATTTATACTTCCACCATAAAGAAAATTACCAGGTGCATTTCAGTCATATCTTTAGTCTTCCTTTGAGTGTCAGTGCTGTGCATGCTCCTTTTGCAATTATGCAGAAATCAGTGACTTCTCCTGGCATGCTTTCATACTCTTACTTATTTATTTATTTCTGGAACAGAGATGGACACAAAGTCTCATAGAGTAAACCTCAGTTCCTGCCTCCCTCGCAGAGCTCTGCCTGGAAAATCGACGTGGTAGAAACATTAAATTTCCTGGGAGATTGTTGYCTTTCCTCAAAAAGCCCACAGGAGAAAGGAACAACAAAAAATATCTAACATCTTTCAGTCTTGGAAGAAACTGTGTTTGTATGGCCATGTTTGTAGGCTTCAATGCTAAGGACCATTCCTAGGCCAGTGCTTTAGTACCTTATCATTGGAAAATATTTTCCACTCTCTAATCTATAGGTACCTGTTGCATTTTAAGACTGTTATTTCTTGTTCTGTTTTCTGGAGACATGAAAATATTTTCACCTTTCTCTTGCAGCAGTCTGTTATGTGTGATGTTAGAGTGTCTCTCCGGGATCTTTGCTTGGCTATACTAAATTGTCCCAGGTCTTTCAATCTTTTCTCATAAGCGATCTTTCTGCAACCTCTAATTGTTCTTTTCKACACTACAGTTCATTCAGTTATTTATTGATGTGATATACACAAACCTTAACTAGAAACCACTAAGTGCTGAGGAGCTCTGCATGTAGTGAGGCTCTGATCTGCAAATCTTTCCCCCAAATTGGAGCGTTTATGCTAATGAATAAGGTTAATGTATATACAAATATATTTACAGTATATAGATATTCTATATCAAGATACATACATACAGATTTTTCTTTCTAAAAATATATATAAAAGGAACAAATTGATCATTTGCTCTCACTCTTCTCACTTTCCTCTCCCTTCCTCTAAAAAGGGTCGTCGGGTTCACTGTTTTTCTCTGGTGCTGTCTCAAGCCTTTCCCCTCTACTTGCCCACCTATTTCCAAGAAAAATATAGGAACCCGCTTTTTTGAACACTGTCAAATGTAGTTAAATCTGTCAGAACAGTTGAAGAAAGCATGCACGAAACTGTAGGGATAAGGTTTTCCCTCACTCCCTCTCAAAATGTATGTGTATATATTCCCCTAGTGATGTAAGTGAACTAAACCTCTGAATCCCTCTGGCTCCCAGTCTTGCTTAATCTCAGTTTCTCTCCATGATGATATGCCTGCCATTAACTCTCTTTCTTTCAGAATTAAGGTCACTTCATGTAAATATCTTACGATTTTCCTCCCAAAATAAAGATGAACATTGTTTTTTCCTTGAATCATTTTATCACTAAGATCACCCCCTTGTTAATCTATTAGTTTTGCTAAAATGAAAACTAAATCTTCCCTCTCCAAACATGTGGGATAACCATGTCTGGTTTGCCTTTACAAGGCAGCTAGTCAGGCATCACTACTACTCTGACAAATCTAATCTCATTGCTGGTGAAGATTTTGAAAGACCAGGCTTAGCACATTGTTTTGTTAACCATGAATCTCTCCTCTTTATCTTACATATAGCTATTTTTTTTTCAGAATTTCTTGGTTTGTTTTTAACTATTTGATAATAGTTATCAAGTTAGTGCAACTACAAAGAATTACCATTCTTTAAAGAGTTTAAAATAGGTCAGGGAAGCTTAAAATTACATTAATATCTGCAATCTAGGACTAATGTTAAGCAGTCATTTAAATTTGGATTAGGAATCCAGCATTTAATAGAACTTGATGATCTTGTAGAAGCAGTTTGTTGCCCCCCCCCCCGTTGGGGCTGGGGGGCAGCTGACCATGCTGCCTGGGTACAGAGCGGCTCAGGAGAATCCTTTTAAGCACTAAAGGGGAGATGGAAGAGAAGAGATTGCCTTTTATCTCACCTACTCAAGGCATCATCTGGGTAAATATTATGCAAACATACAAAGGGATTTATATGGCAAAGCACTTTAAAGCCTAAAATGTCCTGAAACAAGTGACTACATGAGCAAACCTGTAGTTGAGTGGCTGAATAAGCATATGGATATTGCAGTAGCAGTATATTAATCAGCTCTGGATCCAACACAGCTAGTGTGGTCTTGGTCCCCTGCATTCTTAAACATTGTTACTGAATCAAGTAATTTAAAAATCCTCTTTTAATGAATAAAATCCTTTTCTCTCTTTCATTTTCCAGATTCATCCTACGTGGGACATGTTTATGGATTAATTTTATCTTTCCCTTTGAAAATGTTCAGTAATGTTTGCTGACAATTTTTCCAAGAAGTAGAACACATTCTTTAAGAAAATACCCTACAGAATTTATAAAGTCTTACAGGAGTGTTGTGGTTCATTAGCTGGTTTTTAATCGAACAGTCACCTGATTCACATTCACTTACTATACCAGTGTATAACCTCTGCATCTTGCTCCCTGGTACATGCCCTAAGTGAGCTCGATTCATGATTCCAGTCCATTTTCTCCCAGCTAAAAATGTCCTTGACTCATTAAAAAAAAAGTCTTGATCTATTCAGATGCTATTAAAGGAGAAATGTATGTGCAGTCTAGAATGGCTTCCTGTACATTTTTATAAATATCTTTCCTGGCAGATTAAAGGCAAAACCAATGACTTTTCAGTCCAAATTTCGTCAGCTGTAAGGTTAGCAGCATGGTACCATCAATACCTGTGTTAAAACATCTCCAGATTTCTGCCAGAAATCTGGAAAACCTCTTTTGGGGAAACCTGTGCTTTACCAGAACTACTACTACCATGCCAGCACTTTAAGCCAGCCCCGTGTCAGCAATGTTGGAGATAGGAGTGAGGATCCTCTCAGAGCACTCCTAGCAAAACAGAATCAGAGCTAAGCTACCCACCCTTACTGTATGGCAGCCTTGCGGTCTGTAGGACTTCCCATCCTTGGTTGGTAAAATCTCACTATTAAGAAAGAACCCAGCTTATCTGCAGTTTTTAAGTTTCACATTTGGGGKTTTTTTTGTTCTCATTTGGTCAACACTTTCAGAGTTTGCTAGTGTCTTAGTTCTCATTTGTAGCATGTGGCTTTGGCGGGTTGGTGGAACTGCATTCAAGAGAGTCGAAGTTTTGTTATGAGACATACGGGTGACGGCTACTTTTGCTTTTCAGTGCTGTCAGAGCAAGGAGCAAAATGTTTCATAAATGCATCATGTTTTTACCTACTTATGTGCTTTTATCTTTTAAAAATATTTTATGTATGTTTGTTAAATAGCCATAAAATGTGTGTTTGTGACAAAGCATTATTTCTTTAATTTCTTCTCTTCCATGGTAGCACTGGCCACAAAGATCATGCTGGATTCCTGTTGCAGGAGATACAGCCACTTCTGTTTGAGACTCCCCACAACTGTATCTTAGCAATCTCTCTGCTTACTTCAGCCCACATACCCAGCAACACCATTCATATCTTTCATTTACAAACTTCATACCTGATTCAGTAAGGCTTGCTAACTTTCTAACACCATCAAAGAAATAATTGCATTCAGTAGTAAAAATCTGAGTATTACTTGAGTGTTTTTAGTACCTGTCTGATACATATAACAGAGATGTAGGATTCCTGTAGGGGTCTTCCCATCTATTATTTTTCAGTGAGGAACATCCTGCTGATGTTTAATGAACGTAGAATTTCTAGACAGGTTATTTGGCAATTATATTATTAGACTTTCTAGAAGTCACAGCTGACACAAAGTGTACTTACCTCATGTAGCCCAGCTATGACAAATATGAAAAACACCTTTGGATTTGGATGACGGGTCAGCGATGCTCTTAACTGATATTAGATAACTTTTAGGGCTGGAGGATAATACTCAAAACATAAGCATAACCCATGTGGTTACTAAGCTCAAATTAAATTGAGGGGAAATGATGGTTTAGGACTTGTTTTTTCCTGTTGGATAATGAGCATGTCGGTCTTTGTCAGTTCAAAAAGGTCATCCCTGAACCAGCCTGAATTTTAACAGCTTGACTGTGTCAGGAGGCATGCCAGGTTTCTGGGGACTCCCAACTTCTCAAAAAGTACTGATGATCAACCCATAATGACCTTTCACATTTATGATCATAAGCAAAGCTGAGACAGTGCAAATAACGCAAACGGCAAACTCAGAGCAAAACTATGACTGTCTGCAGATGTTCAAAACATAGTTGGTTGGTAACAAAATGCAAACTTGTTTTTTTTAACTGATAGCATGCAAGAGGGAAGCTGGTGTGCTCCTTTCTGTGTGGTTTATTAGGCAAAGAGCACATGGCTCTATTTTTCAAAAATCATCTTTGCTTCTCTTTCTCTCATTAAAAACGGAGAAGCCTTTACAGCAGTGTTTATCGGGCTTTTTTGTAGCACATAACCAAAACCCCCTCAACACCTCTATGGATACGTGCAGGTTTCAGTACCGCWCCTGAGCCGCTCCCGCGCAGCAGGGAGCAGGCCGCGAGCGAGGGCTGGCACCGGCAGCAGCGAGGCCAGGACTCTGCCGGCCACCAATCCACAAGGACGGCGCGCGGGCATTAGGTGTCTTCCGTCATTTCATGAACTGCCCGTTGACACATTCCTCCACCTTCCCGTTCTGGGCCTCCGGCCTCCATCCTGCCCCGAAACAGCAGGACAGTTCCAACAACACGCACAGACGCCAGGGGCGGGCACGGCCCGGGGCGCTCCCCGCGGCCCCCTGCCCGCCCCCGCCCCAGCCGGGCTCCCCGGGCCACGCGAGACACGCTCCCCAGCTGCACCCGGCCACGCGACTCGCCGGGCAGCCGGCGGACTACAACTCCCACCGTGCTTTGCGCTAAGTCCCGCGGCCCTTTGAGTGCGGGGGCGCGCCGGGCTTGCTGGGGCACGTAGTGCGGCCGGGCCGGTGTCCGGCCGCTCCTCAGCCCGGCCGCGATTGGCCGGGGCCAGTCTCCGCCCGCCGCGGCCCGCGGTCGCTTCGCTCCGCACCGCGCCTGCCGCAATCACAGCGGCCGCGGCGGCGACACCTCCGCAGGCAGCGCGGTGAGGGCCGGCGGGGGCCGTGCTGGGCGCCGGGGGAGCCGCGGGCCCGCGTTGTCCGGGGAGGGTTCTGTGACAGCCGGCGGCTGGCTGGCGGCGGGGAGGAGGCAGGGGTACGCCTGAGCGAGGGGAACCGTGAGGGGGTGCCGGCCCGCTCCGCTCCCCGGCGGCAGAGCTGCCCGGGGTCGGGACGAGGGGCCCCGCCGGCTTCAGGGGAGCGGCTGAGGCGCGCCGGTTTCCCTCACCGGCTCCGAGCGCTGCCGAGCCTCGCCGCTCGTCCCGGCGCCCCGTCGTCCCCCGGCTGGCGGGGGCTGTTCAGGGCCCGACCGTTAGTCAGCGCTGGGGCGGACGCGGGGCGACGGTTCGGTCCGTTTGCAGACACCCCCCTTGGGACGCTKGGAGAGGGGTCGGTCATCCCGCCGTTCCGCCTGTGCGTTGTGGGCATTGCTGCAGGGCGCCGAGCTGCATCGTCGGCGATGCCTTTGATAAAAGGGTTTGGGGCACAGTTGTCCCCCCTGTCACGGGGCCCTTCTGGCTCGGGAGCTGTGTTTGAGCTCGCCCTTCTGGAGGGGTTTCACCGGGGAGAGGAGTCAAAGCGGCTCGTTGAGAGGGGCATTGCTCAGGGCTGGCACAGGGGAGTAGAGGGAGATCTGGGGGGAAGCAGTAGCAGCAGCAGCAGCAGCACAGGTTTAGTCCCCGGTAATACATTTTTAATGGGGGCAAACGATGGAGTAAGAATTTTTGGGTTTTCTGCAAAGAACTGATGATGCCCGAAATGTACTGCGCTGTGGCTAGTTATTTATAGTTGGTAGACAACCTTGCCATAACATGAAGGTCTGCTCGGAGTTAGTAGCACCATTAGTTCCCAATTAGGATGGGACAACACTGTGTTGGGTGTCTATATTTGGGGGTTAAAACAAAGATTGAAGTGAAGATCTGAAACGCTAAGATAACCATAATAAAGGAGATGTGGAGTGCAGGAATATCAGACTTTCTGCATAATCACTGCTCCAGAATTTCATTCTGTCCACACTCCAAACATTTCCATGTTTGTTGAGCAGGAATGCTTGCCCTCGTCTGACTTATTCCTTCCTATACCCTCAACCCCTGYCGCCCCGAATCATGCAATGTAATAAATTAGTTATTCATGCAGTGTTGCAGTAGCTGTTTTTTCTACCATCAGAATGTGACTGCAGAGGCTTTGTATGTAGACAGATACAAAAGTAAATAGCAGAAGCAGTTTTACTGAAGCCTTAAGATCTGCCACATTTGAATTTGGGCTTTTTGAAGTGTGTGTGTGGGAAAAAAAAATAATCCCCTAAACCAGCTGTATTAGATTGTCACTGTCCTAGGAAGCATAAGGAGTGATCCCCCCCCCCCCCCCAGTAAATGGTGCCCTCTCTCTGCTGCCGAGAAAGACAAATCTGCAAACAGTAGAGTGAACTTTATTTAAAATAACTTTTAAATACCTTTATTTAACGTTTGAAAAATTTTTAAAACCATTCTGAGTTAACATAATTACAAATTCTTGTTTTTACAGTAAAAGTGACTTACACATCTTCAGTAGCTATACTAAACTATCTTACCACAAGTTCTAATCAAATTAAGCTGATTCTTAAAATGGTTACTCATAGACTTTGTAAAGAATTGTTTTGCAGCAGAGACCATAATCTCTTTCAAAATGCAGCTTTTCAGAGTTTACGGTGATTAAGACTTTTTCTTTCGACCATACGAGTGCATAAAGAAAATCAGACTAATTCCACAGGGGCTTAATCACGGGTTTAGGTGCTTCAGTTTGTGTAGCAGCTGGCACAACATGTAGGCGCTGACAGAGAACTGCAGACATTAGCTTCCTGTGAGGAGGGCTATCGTGAGTCACATATTTTGTGGAAATCGGCATCTAAATATTACAGTGACAAGCAATATGTGAGCACTGTGTGGGAAAGGGAATTGTGACTTGATTCTGAAAAATAACAGGCTAGTGGTCATAAGAAGAGCAGCTGAAAAGAAATAGAGATTTCCAAGAAAAACTGGAATGATCAGCTGATTAGCTTAAGGCCGTTATTTTTCCCCAAGATCACTGTTAACACACTTATTTCACACGAAGGGAAAATGGATATATGGTTTCTGCTTGTATAGCTCTTAGAGGCTGTGCTTGAGGTATTTGGAGTTTAAGGTACCAAAGTGTCAACGTCACTCTAAACACTAGTGGAAAGTACTTTGATCGACTCAAACTCCTTTCTTTAGGCTAGTATCCTGTTGTTCAAAGATTTTTGATCTTAGTGGACTGTTTTCCCAAAGGAAAGTTGGGAACTGGGGGAAGAGGCTGTTGACCAGAAGAATTGTTCTAGCAGCAGCTGGCCACTTCCAGATGCAGTCTTTCTTAAGTATTCCTCTCTTATCAAGTCAGAGGTGTGTGCTAGCCATGTAATGGGAAGTGGTGAAGGTACCTCTGTCAGGAAGAACAGGTTTTAAGAGCTGAGTGAATTGTTCTGAAAAGAGCTACCCAGTTCTGGCCATGCTTCTTCCAGGGACTGCGCAAAGTGCGCAGCAGCCTACCTGTGTGTGTACGTGCTGTGGTTTTGCATGTATAGATCTGATGCTGAACCCACTGTGTCTGTAAGATGTGCCTTTTTCCTGACATGGTTTCCAAAGCAAAGTTAATTAACTCTCCTACCAGAAAGACTAGGCAGAGCTGATCAAATCATCTCATATTTTTGGGGGTCAGCCAAAGCTCTAAAATGATCTTGTAGTGAATTTTCAGCTCTTCCATATACTCTCACTCTGCATGCATGTGACAGATCTTTGATTCCTTGCTTTCAGAAAAAGGCTTTTTATGTACCTGTGGTAAGCTGGTCAGAGGGGCTGGTTTCTCTTTGAATATAACCTGAAGACATAGCATGTGACGGGAACTTTCTCTTCTCAACTGTAGGTCAAGAACTCATTCAACATAACCCAGAACACAATCTTTTAAATTGCCTGCCTGAGCACTCAAAGGCTTTCTTTAAAACAAGCTGAAATATGGGGGGGGTGTTGGTTTTGTTTGTTTGTTTTTTTAGTAGTTGGAAACAAGCAATGAARGACCTATTCCCACTGCACGTGTTTAATGGTTAAACGTATTTTAAATGCTGCTCAGAGAACCTTGGGGAGCTGAGCATATATTAATCATGGCTTATTAGTGCATTGTGATATGTCTAGATTTTTGCCCCCTTTTTTCTGGTGTTAATTTGATTTAATTATAGTATAGAAAAAGACAGATAAGTGGGATTATGTGTCATTAATTAGTATAAAAGAAGAGGKTTTTTTTCTATTCTAAATAACCCATGACAAAACATACGTGGTTTTCTAATGCAGTGCAAATGTTTCTTGGTGTTTGGTGTTTATTTTTTTTTTCCCCCAGGCCTTCTGCATCATTTACAACTTTACCTCAGCAGAGGTGAGAAATCCACATATCATATGGGAGATTGTTGAATTCCTCATGGAGGGACTGCCTGAGGGGCTTGATAACCTCAGTCTTCGTTCCTGGTCTGGCCCTGGGTTTTTCTGTTGTGGGCCTGTTTGCAGGCAGAATTCAGGGCTGGTATCTTGTATACCTGTGTCCCGCACAGCGTGGCCCCGGGCAGAGGTACTGCTGGGGTCCTGAGAGCTATAGATCCGTGTTAGTATAGTCTGGAGTGTGAACTCGTCAGGAAAGACAGTCCCATCAAACTGTTTCCAATTCAGGACTTGGCACTCCATRGCATATTTTTTTCTGAAGCTACTTTAGTCTCCATTGCGTGGTGTATCAGTAACTGACAGCCGGTGGCAGTAACTGTTTCCATGTGATGGATGCCTGTCTGCTAGGATCTGCCTTGAAATTAGCCATCATGTTATACAGCCCAGTGAACAGCTGGCAGCAACACAGCTTCTATTATATGTCCTGGGTTTCAATTAATGATTTACGTCTCTAAGAGCTAAGCATCACATGAAAGGATCTCCAGCCCTTCAGCAATCATTTGAACCATTTATTTTCTCTTTGTATTTTTCATGTAAATATAAGTAATGTTTTTAGTTGGAGAAATGAAAAGTTATGCTTTAATGAACATGGAAGAAAGTTTCTTCTCATGAAACAGATACTGAACTCTGAGGGATCTGTTTGTAAGAAATTTGTCTCCATGTTCCAGTAAGTCAAACTCAGTTAATATTTCTAGGCAGATAGTCTAAAATATATTGGTTTTCTTTTCTTGCCTAATATTTCAGGAGTTGAAACTGAATATTGGGAGTGAATAGGCTTGTTGGCCCATGGCGTATTGTGGCACTTTACAAAAGTTTTAAACAACTTGGTCTGAATCTTAGCTGTGTTGTAGGCGACAGAATAGGCCGGTTTTGTGGATGTTGTAAACACAGTATATCTTAAAGCAGTCATTACTATGTTATTTGTCTTAATCATCTGAAGAAGTGACAAGATAGACAAGGCAGAGTTGCCATACAAAGCCACCTGTCACTGGCGACAACAATGACCAGAATTTACAATTCCAGCTCAACATGAGAGATTATAACTGTCTATCAAACTGCAGAAAAATTCCGCTTATTCCTTCATATCTGCTTAACTGCTGAAGTAGCTAACAGTTCAACAAACCCTAAGCTGTTAAATTATCATGTATTGTTCTYGGTCCCAAATCTCACGCTTGCAGGCAGTTACAGGAGTGGCTTATTCTTGAGAGATAAGTTTCCCAGATTCAAATGAGTTTTTGGAAGAAGCGGTGTCATAGCACGTAACATTTGCTTCTGTCTTTTCCTTTCTGTCCTGGAGTTTTTCTGTATGGTAACAGCTGTTCCAGTAGGAGCTGATATGCTAACATGACTTCCTTTACTTTGTGCTAGCTCCATTAAAAAGAAAAAAACCCCAAAACCTTCCAAAAATATATATAATATATTTTTCATACTACTGCCTGCAAGACTTAATCTTAGTGACCAGTAGATCCAGTCTTGGAAAGACCCATACTACATGTTACGTTAGCAGTCTTAGCTGTGCACAGCTGCTTTGGAGGTGAGCTGGCTACTTCTCTCTTTCAGCCTCATTTGAGTGGCTGCAGATGGATGGTTTTGGCTGTGGGGAGCTGGGGCTGACTTAGATACTGTTTAGTTACTTGGTTGAGTGGTAGCTTTGACATTGTGCCTTGTGGCTGTGTCGTAGGGCTTGGGAGTTTCCAGCTTTTATTCCAGAGAAAACCATGCTAAAGTAGACTACTCCACCTCTTACTACAGCACCTCTTACATACATATCAAGAATGATCAACCTCCAAAATCTCTTTTTTCTAAGTAGGCCGGTGTAAAATCCCATCTCTCAGTGCATGAGGAAGTATGTAATTTTTGTGCATGTGCCAAGAGCATGCGATTCTTCAAGAGAGTTTCCTTTTTGAGGATACATTGGATGCAGCAGACCTGAGACGGTGACCAATACAAAAATCCCTCCCCASCCCCCTCAAAAAAAACGAAAAAACAGACAAAAAACAACAAAAGCAAGCCTTTGATTAGATATGGCCAGATTGTTTGCCTTTGTAGCAAACACTTTATCAGACAATCAAGGTGCTTAGGAACATGACTAGTGGGGACACTACTTCCAGTCCTCTCAAGCAAGCAGAAAGAGCCATTTCTGCATGGGCTCAAACCTCCTCTCTGGCTCTGCATTTCTGAATTTGACTTCCACAGGCTCAGACCCAGCTCTCTCGCTGTGCACCTTGTGCGAACACTTAACCATTGTGCAAAAGAGACGAAAGTGCTACTCTTTCATGTGGTACCGGCTCACATTTGCTCTCCAGTAGCATAACGGGTTGCACAAATAGCATGAGGCTCTCACAGTCTGCGCTTCCCCCCAGCCCCAGCAGTTAGGTCTGTATCTTGTGCAGAACCACCCTTTCTGGCATTGCGGGCACAGAGAGCTTTGTGACACTCTGACCTTCCAACTCCCAAGCAGTTCTCCATGTTTGTGCATCCTTGTGCCTACATCACCCGGGATTTGACTCAATAACAATGGGCTAATTGCCAGTGACTGGAAACCAGTGAACTACATAAGCAGAGACCAAGAGAATAATATTAATCTGAAAAAGTTTTATCTGTGAAATACTTGATAGTGAGGCTTATTCATTACCAGCTATTATAGAACAAAACAACCAGAGGGAGCTGAAAGACTTGGTTGTCCTATTCAGGATTGCTTTCAGTCAGATTTGAAAGCTGACAGAAAACTCTTGTAACTAGTAGCAACTTGGTGCTAAAGGAAGAGATGACCAGAAATTGTACTGTGGGTTGAATGATCTGTAAAACACAAAAAAAACCCAAAAGCAAGAAAAACTTCTAGTTGTGGTACTACTGATGTTTGTTTTGTGTTTATTTTTGACTGATGTCCTCTGATCTACTTCTCTCAAACTTCTTCATTAGGGATTCCTTCGCCCCACCCCATTTGTGGAGTAAATAAAGAAGAGAGATGATACTGAAAGCAGTTGTGCTGCTGGGCTGTGCTCTGGGCATCAGCACATTCCCCATGGAAGAACCTGAAGATGGAGGCAAGCACTGGGTGGTGATTGTTGCAGGTTCGAATGGCTGGTACAACTATCGACACCAGGTAAGGACCACTGGTCCCATATGCTGATCCTGCCCACACGCCAGAAAATGCCTGCTCTGGACTCACAGGGAGATGATAGCTGCCTAGACTAGTTCAGTGCTTCTGTCATTTGGGCAAGTGCTTCTACTTCTAGACTTCCAGGAGTGTGTGAAGTTTTCAAAACAAACAGCAACGAGATTCACTTACAGCCTGGTCTTAATTCTTGTCATTCTCACCCCGAGAATTCCCCTCCACTGTTCCTTTTACTATTTGAATTTTTTTTGCTTACAACTTTGTCCAGTCTTTCATCTTTTGAAAAGCTGTCATGAGCAGGAAGAGCAGTATTCTTCCTCTAATCACGCTTCTGCATCCTGGGAGACCTGTATCGTTTAGGCTAAATATTCTATTATTAGGCTAGAGAATCTGACCCCAACTTACAGGTGGGGGTAATGACGTCTTGAATTAAATTTAATTAAAATTAAAATTGACGTCTTGAATTTAAATTTAATGACGTCTTGAATTAAACCTCATTTTGAGACACATGCATGTTTCTTTCCATTTGCCTTYCTCTTTTCCTTATGTTATGAAAAAGCTCCCTTTCTTCTCTCTAGTTAAAAAATCTGCGAAGGCTGCAAATGCACAGTGTGTTTTTGTGGGGCRGAGGACATGCAGAAGAGGGTTCTTTTTAACCTGAATCAGTTTGCTCACTGTGTTCAACAGCGTGGCCTCAGAGTTGTGTTGACACAACAAGGATGTGGAGCACCGGGGTGCAGGGATCAGAGTGAATGGCCGAAAGAGAAAAGGGAACAGGAACTCCTGAGTTTGACACTGCTGTCAAAGCCAATGTGTTGTGGAATTGTGGTCTGAGTGTGAGTGTCAGGATGGACAGGATTAAATCCAAGCAACTTAACTCTGATTAAGTTCAAGACTTACAATCAGCAGTCAGGAGATTACAGCAGTTTTTGCCTTTGGGGAATTCTTGGGCAATCCCTCAAACAGATTAATCTACACTTAAACACAGTCTTTGCTCTAAACTTGGAACTACCTCTTGCTTTCCTGGAGAACATGGTCCATTTAATTCTGATTTATGTATACATTTGTAATGTCTAAATGTTAGAAAAATAGTTCACCTTAACCAACAATARTCTAGTAAACTTGAACAGAGATTGAAACACTAGTGTACAAAACCAGCATTTTAAAAGTTAAACTGTATTAAATGTACTGGSTACATATATATCAAGCTGATTTGCTGAACGCTGAAACTTTTAGAGTATTTACTATTTTTAATGTAACTGCCTGTAGAATCTAGAAGGGCTTCATGCTCTCTATTTGTGTTAATTGAGGAAGAAAGTCTTCCGTGTGTTGGGCATGCTGGGTTTTATATTTGTTTCTCCTCCCCCTCAGCTCACAATCAGTTTGTTACTTTGAGCGCAGTGAGGAGCTTAAAACTGAATGAACCAGACTGACAACCTTGTTGCATCTGAGGAAGGACCTGTTGCTGGCAAATGCTAGCTCGACACTTTGACAAACTGGTTTTAGGGATTTTGCCTGCTCCTTGCACTGTAGCTGTCGCTTGGTAACCATAGTTGGGATATTACAGCCTTAATGTAAACCATTCCTATTTCAAATTAAATCTGAAAAAAGAGATTGTAAAAGTTGAAATCAGAAAATAATTATAAAAATACTAGTGTTGTACTTGGATCACTGCCYGCCCTGGGTTGTCTAAATATAATTACTGAGTTGTGCTCTGCTTGTTGCTATTGCTGTATAACCAGTCTCGCTGGCTCACCTCCGCTCTAGTAGGAGTTAATACCACAACATTCATTCTTTAAATAAAATTACATTTTTGAAGCTGTGGCTCATGAGAATTACTTTTCTACAGTTGCCCAAGCATAGAGTTTTTARCCTTTCTGTCGGTGAGCCTTCAATGGCAAGTATATCTGCCAGGTATAATGGAGTTACAAAGAACACAAGATGCACTCTTACGCATTTGTGTCCAATAATAAGTCTTTTGAACATGCCAGTTTCACAGAAGCAAATTAACTTTTGAGTGTGGTCATGCTTTGCAGACAGTTATTAAGTAATTGCTTTTCAAGGTTAGAAAAATGAGAATGGGATTTCTTTAAACACCTTCATTTTGAAGATAATGTCAACTAACAATGCAAAATATCTGCAATGTCAGATTGTTCTGAATTTCAATCCTAGAAATTTCTGTATTTTAACCTCTACCGCTTGGTTCAGGTACAGTATTAACATCTGGAAAAAAAGAAAATTAGAACACCACTAATAATCCTATCGAAGTAATGAAATCAGCGTCATAAAATAGAAGAGTCTGTGTGAAGGATCCTTCAAAATGGGGCTGAGCTCCTGCTTACCTGTCTTGGGCAAGATACTGTGCCTCTAACTTGTTATGAAAAGAATCAGTTCCCAAAAGATGCAGTGCATCAGCAGCCTGTGCTGTCTGGCCCAGTGGCCTTTTGTGGCCAACCTTAAGGGCCTGGCAGGAGTGAGCACCCATGGTGGGAGGGCATACTGTGAGACAGACCCAGCAGTTAGTCATGGAAAATCCACTGTGTGTGTTCCACAAAGTGTAATCCAGAGGAGGGTGCCTTGGGTATCAAAAAATTGGGGAACATTATTCCCAGCAAAACCAGCTGAACCACAGACTTTAAGGAGAGTTATACAGAGGAGGMAAGGTACTACAGAAATCTCAAAAGTTATAACAGATTTTTGGAAACATTATGTAGACTGATCACTATGTCTTTGYGTGTGTTAGTACTCCCTACCTTCCAGCAGTGGAAGCAAAAGCACTGTAAGTATTTAAATTATTTGTTCAAGTCACTTGCAGTGGAACCAGGAATAGGACTTGGACTTCCAGGTCTGTGATTCATTCACCATGAAAGTCATTCCATAGTGAACACGTGCAGAAATGCGTGTTATTTTTCAGTAGAATAATACCTGTACTGTCAGAAAGCAAAGCAGTACTCCAGGATTGCRGGTTTGTGTAATTCTTCGCTTTCCAAGGGAGAAACTGCAGAAGAAAATTAGTTGTACTCTAATTCACTTTCCTCCTGCCATCACCTTTCTTCTTCAGAACTTACCTGATCTAACCTGTGTACAAGTGAATTTGTAGATGTGAATGTTCCTATAAGTAGTTACTCAATGTAACTGTTTTTTATTACTGGACTGGTTGCTATTCCCTACATGGGGCTAAGTACTCCTGATATCCCTCTATAATTTGAGACCTCAGCTGACACATCTCTGGGTTTCAGTTGCCCAGTTCAGCTGTTCATGGTACAGTTAATACATGATGTTGCATGTTTGTATTACACTTGTATTTTGTGAGCTTCAGTTGTTTTGCATGCTGTCTGCACACAACACAGTCAAAACATACTCTGTTGCCTTCTGCAATAGTTACCTGATGGCAGGGTGTGTTCATCTGACTAAACAACCATAAAAGGAGGAGAAGAATATTACACCTTCAAAAATGTCTCTAACTTCATGCATGAAAATTTGTGGGGAAGACAGTCCATTATTGTATGCTGTACAGACCCCATAGACAGTAAGTTTGCAAAGACTGTGCAGACCCTGCAAACGCTGAATTTGCACCTGTAACCTCAAGGAATCTGAAACCCCTTTCTGAGACTTGTAATTCAGCTGTCAGTGGTCAGGATCCACTATCAGTGGTGAAAACCTCAAGTGTAGACAAGATAAGGAAAAAACCACCGTTTGCACTTATCTATGAGTGAGATTCACACCTTGCAGGCACTTGTTTCCTCTGTGATGGCTGAACTGGGACTGTTTCCTAATCAAGTTGATCTAAACTTGTTTTACACATTTATCTCATCAAGTTCCTAAAATAAATTTTAAGTGTTTTGAGTAGCATACAGCCCAATGTGATAGGCCTACTGTCATTGCAAAGCTAGMTTGTATATTGCCTTATGCTTTTGGCTTCTCAGTTCTTTGGTGTTTTTACCCATATCTTAGTGTTTTTGATTAGAGTTGCTTGGGCTGTGGAAGGACTATCGACTGCTCCTCTCTGCTCCTCAGCAGTTATTCTGACTTATCTATAGCACCTTTTTTATTACCAGACTGGCTGCTATTCCCTAAATGCAACTAAGCACTCAYCATGTATACCAGAAAGAGTACTCCCCCCTTTCCCTGGGAAAGTGGCTCAGCTCTCTACTATGCAAAGAGCTAGATGATGTAAGTATCTTTCTCTGGAAAGCTTAGGGACATACGTGCGCAAATACAGCACTGAATGCTAATGGTAGATTTAGAGAACGAGCCAACAAACTAGTTCTCCTTAAGAGAAATAGAATTTTGTGTGTACTTYTGCCTCTCCTGGGAGGTGATCATACCAGCTAACTCAAACCTAAAGCGGCTTCGCAAACAGATCAGAAAGAGAGGTAGGCCAGTACTTTCTGGATACTCTAAAAGACATAGTCAATGGAAAAGCCTGATGTGAAACACGGTCTTACTAAAGGTGGAGTACAGACTTGAGGAGAAAAATAGCTGAAAAAGTCTGGCAAAATTAAAATGCTGAAAATAAAAACATTTGAATTTGCATACATGGGTCTGTTTTCAATTGTTGTTTTTAGTCTTGTATTTACTGAGCTTTATGGACCAGGAACTGTATTTATTCAGGGTTTTGGACGCTACCAGCCAGAGCAGTATCTTGTTCCAGGACAGTCCTAAATTCTCCAGTCTTGCAGGTAACAGACATTAAGGATGCCTTGGCTACTTGGCTTCAATTAACATTTCCTCACTGTGCTTACAAAATTGTAACTGAAGCTGCAGCAAAACCTTTCCTAAGTTCTTAATACAGTTACAGTTTCTGGCTGATTCACTGATGTATGTTTAAGTAAGGGAATGAAACATGGCTGGCATTTCAGACGTATTCTTCTACCATGCTTATATATTAGAGTTCATTCTTTTTTAGGCCGTGGCATTTAAGTGTACCTGTAACGGGAACAGTGCCACTTTGCAATGAAGTTGACAGTTCATTACACATGCTTTTTAGCCATGAACCTAGCAGTCATAAGACCAGAAGTAACCAATTTCACAGAAGTCCAAGCTTTTCCCTTTAGGAACTATTTATGCATGCATGTGTCATAAAACAACTTGATGTTTCCAAACCCCGCCCCCCCCCCCCCCAGCAGTCTACTTGGAAGCTGTGTCATTCAAATGTGTAAACAGCTGTGTGGCAGAGGAAAGTTGGGGTGGGTTTTTTTTATTCCTTTTAGAATTTCCCCCAGATGTATGTTTTGGGAAACAAAATGCCCATCCAGGGAAAACAGGGGAATTCCACCTCTGATCCCCATGCTTTCAAAATCTAGGAGTTAATTGTTTAAGCAGATTTAACCATAGATCTTCCATAGAAATTTGCTGCTGTATCAACAGGTTTAGACTAACCTGGGGATGAAAGGTCTGAACCACACCATTACAGTGTCTGTTTTGGAGCTGGCATGCGAGGTCGGTTGTGCAGTAGCAGCTGTACAGCTACATCTTCTCCTCTTCTATTCTTCTGTGCAGGGCAGCTGCTACCCACGCCAAATCATGGCCACAAAAGCGTGATTTGCATTTAGTGATGATTTATCCAGTAAATGCTCATAGCCTTCGTTTCACATACTAAACCAACAAGAATAATACCAACAAGAGATCTGGAACAATATTAGCTGTCTCTTTTAGGGTGGTTTACAGGTACAGCTATGCCAGAAATATTTCTGGAAGAAACAAGGCTCAAATAGCAGTACTTGAGAGGCAGTTACACATCAACAGGAAATACTCTAGATTCACATACGCCTCCCTACTCTAGCAGCAGACTCTTTCTATTCTGGTTTTACGGAGATTTATTTTTTTTACGTGTAGGGGAGGGACCAGCATCAAAGGTGGCTAGTCAGGGCAGCTAATCCTATGCAAAAAACCCCAACCGTTTACTCAGAACTGTCCTACTTTAGCCAATGGAGTTTTAGCAGCAAAACATGTTTTTGCTGCTCTAGCCTATGTTGGTGATATCATTATGCTACCAGCAGGTACAGTTCCCTTAGCAAAAGCCTTAAAAGGCTGGGACAATCCCCGAACAGGCTTAAGTTAAGGTTGATCTGTTTCCCTCCACACTAGGGAATTTAACCCATTTAGATTCACCACCAATGTCTACTGTTTACTAAGACAGGACATAGTGAGCAAACAGTCAATGAATCAGAAGGAAGGAGAGAGGAGACAGAAAAAGCTGTTAATATGCATTTACAGAGCTTAACTAATTTGGGGTACTTTGGTATTAATTAAAAACACCTCTGAAGTCCCTACTGGCCAGCCACAAGTCTGTGGGAGCGCAGACACTTGCTGGTTGAATGTGTTGATACTGTATCACTATAGTATGCCTAAGCATTTCCGTGTGTTGCCAGCCTATAGCTGTTTCTGCCAGCATAACAGAAGTGTATTATGTTTTGAGGGAGAGAGGGGGTCTGTGATCTACTCATCAATCAATGTAGAGAATGCCCTGATTAGTGTGTTCTTCTACTTTTGCTTGGGTTGCTTCTGAAAATCAAATACATGTTTAGTCAAACTGGCACTCTGCTGTTTCATATTATATGTTTTGCCTTTATAACTCTGTTTAACCTCTACCTTTTGATTTGTTGAGGCAGCAGCTGGTATAACGACATACAAGGAAATGGAGACTTGTAAACAGTGGAGATTGTCTGGGATAGGTGGAAGAGAACGTAGGCTGAGCTGCGTAGTAGGAAATGGAACTGCTTTAGTAAGGACAATTTAACATTCAGGGTTAGTCAGGTGAGGAGATTTTCCTGTGGGAGAGTTCATTAGCATTGAATGTGCTTCACCCTTCCCAGAATCTTGCACAACTACCCTCTCTTTTCAGCTTCAGCCACACTTAGAAGACCAAGGATTATAAAGTGACAGGATTTTACAGTGTCCTTTCAGTTAAAATAGACAAAATCACTAATACTTCTAAGTCATCTGAACTTATGTAGGTTTACTTAAACGACTTCAGTTTGGTTTACAAACCAGCAAATTAGATTAGTTCAACAGAAGTAAGCTTTAAAGCTTGCTTCTTGCCTCCATTTGGAGCATGCATTTGTTAGATGAGATTTCTTCCATTAAATCTGCACAGCTTTTCTAGCATATGGTAGGTTGTAGTTCTAGAGTTTAGGAATGATTGTTGATATCCCATTAGGTCATTCACAGACTGCAAGTCTAAAAGAAGAGAATTATTTGGGCTGGGGTTCCTAAGAATTTAACATTCTCATAGAGGTTTACGTTTACTGTAATATCACTTTGATAAGTATTGTAATCATGGAATTATTCGTATCCTGTACAAGTCAGGAAGAGAGCCTGAATAGAAATCCTGCAATTCTGTTTTCCACTGGAATCTGTTTTCTTGCCCTGAAGTTGCTTCAGTGTTACTCTACAAAAAATACATAATTAAAAATGAAATTTTCCTTAACCAAAATTCTCATCTAGTAAAACAAAATTTAATAAAATCTTTGCAGAGCTGAGATTGGTAAACCATACTTGCTTAAGCCAAGGACAGTCTTTGGTGCTTAGTCATTGCAGGCTTGGTACAGAACTAATTGAAATTGGTGGAAATCCAACTCTCTTCTTCTGCTTGGCACACTTTGGATTTGTCTGTCAGTGCACAACGTTTGCATTTAGATTTTCTCACAGAGCGCAGAACATTGCTGAGAACCTTTTGTTAAATTTTGTTATCTGTACCAAGTCTGAAGTAACTTCTGGTTTCTGTTTAAATAAGAAATCAAAATAGGTAAATGAGAGAGAGAGATTTTAATCATAGTCTCTATTACTAATGCAACCACAAACATTGAGTTTTGGTTTAACCTGTGCATTTCAGGCCTCTAGCAACCCTCAATCTCTCACATTTGCATACAGTTTCTTTTGGACARTAGTCTGCTCTTAGGCCTGCAAAGCTATTTTTCTTCTGGTCTCAAAGGTAAAATCTCTGTTAAATGTAGTAATGAAAATCTGCTTAATTTCAGGCAGATGTGTGCCATGCGTACCAGATTGTACACCGAAATGGAATTCCAGATGAACAGATCATTGTCATGATGTATGATGACATTGCTGATAATGACGAGTAAGTGATGAACGTGTACTAGTCACAAAGTATATGCCATCGTCACCGATGTGTTTCGAGTTTGTAGTATTTTTGTAAGAAAAGCCTTTAAAACCACATGTGATATGCATAGAGACGTTTTATCCATCAGCATAATAGTTCTCCTTTGAAATGTGTTCATGAGCTTTCTAAGCCTTACTCTACAACTCAGCATCAGTTGTGGCACTGAGGACTGCAGAGCTTCATTGTTGTGAGAGTAAGTGATTGTAACTCCCAGGCGTAACAGTTTACAGCAGATAAATAGCTGAAAACCATAAACATAGGGGAGCTCCGGGTACGACTTGCAGGGCTTTTTTGAAAGGACATTATCAGATTAATTCCCAGAATGTACATTCAACAAAGAAGTGTACATGTCCCATTCTTGGTCACAGTCTAGACCATATTATTGCTTTCTATATGAAACAGTTCAGTTATACAGCCTCTAATTCTGAGACAACTTCAGCAGAAATCAGCAGACTTCACATGCACAGCAGCACTGAGAGCAAAGAGGAAAGGAAACTAAAGGCAAGACTGAAAGTAGAGAGATGGTAGTATAAGAGACCACCTGCCTACATCTTCAGATTAATCGATGTGTTCTGAGGCAGGATACTTGAAGGAACTCTGAGGATAAGGACACCTGAGGCGAGCATATGTAACTGGCTGAAGAGAAGAGGCCTTAATATTCTGAGATCACTTAGCGACACATGGTGCAAGTACTTATACTGTCTCTCAGTCAAGCTGGCCAGTCAGGACAGTTAAATGGTTTCCTAGTTGTTCTGTGGTCATTGTGTGGCACATGGCTAATTCTTCATAYCTATGTTCCGTTTAACTTTCAGAAATCCAACAAAAGGTATTGTCATCAATAGACCTAATGGCACAGATGTGTATGCTGGAGTGCCCAAGGACTATACAAAGGAGGTAGGAATGAAACACCATTCCCCAGGGAAGGTTCAGCATTAGCCAATGTTCTGAATAAATCCTTCCAGCCTGTAGCTTACACTCCAAAATGCACATAGTATAAAGCCTCCAGCTTATGCACCTGCATGGTTTGGCGTGAAGTTTGATGTTCATAAGATGAATGTAAACAATAGATGCTTTGAAGTGAAGCAGTGGTCATAAAAGTAAACCTTTACACTGTTTCTGTGCTGGCACAGAAAATAAAAGAAGGGAATTCACTGCATTCATAAATGTTGTAACKCAAGTTGAAGAACAGCTGTGTAAAACTAATTGTTTCATTAAATCAGAACAGAAATCCAATCACTTGGTGATTTCATGATTCAGTATCTGAGTGAGTCATCAGTGGCTAATATATAATGATAGATTGAAAAGGATGGCCAGCTAAACCTGCCATCCATGCATGGATTCTGACTTTCAGAAGCCATCTTTCTAAATGAAGATTTTGTTGTTGTTTTTATGATCAGATTTAATTTTAATCCTCTTACATCCTTAGGATGTTACTCCAAAGAATTTCCTTGCTGTTCTCAGAGGAGATGCGGAAGCAGTGAAGGGGGTGGGATCAGGAAAAGTATTGAAGAGGTAAGAGAAGTTTAATTTAGAAAATAATTGCATGTGTAGTTTTACATTGGCACTGATYTCAACAAAAGAAGAGAGTAAATTAGAGCAACTTGAGAATCCAGCAAGAGTATTGATGGCAATTCCAGGTCATTCACATTAAAAATACAATAGTTATGGTTTCTTAAACTATCCAGCATCAAGAAGCAACTGCTGATCATTTGACTGGTGTGGAGTCCAGTATAGATTAAAGTATAAAAACTCTAGAGGATAGTGTCAACTCTATTAAGGTATTTGTTACTTAGACTATTGTCTTTTGCAAGAATGGCTATTCAAAGAGAGTTTTRTTAAGGTTTGGAGACCTCTAGAAAGGGTTTGCTAAGGCTTGGCTTAATGTACATGAACAGTTGTATTAGTCGCTTGAAGTGGTGAGACTTAGCAGTCAGTGGCAGAGGGACAGAGATAGCTTAAACAGCTCATCAGCTGAAAGAATTGCATGTCTAATCCCAGCCATGGTCTTTGTGGCAGATGTAAGGTTACTGAGGCTTTGAATGTAATGAAATGGAATTATGGTTTATATTTAATGCAAAAAAACTTTGCAATTGAAAAAGTAGTATAAGCAATTAACCTAGTAATTGATGTATTGTGTTTAAGGTATTTGTAAACTAAGTTACACAAATGATTGTAAGTTTGGCAATATTCTAATATATGAACAGTGATAAATTGTTGACTGGCTAAGTAGAATGTAAGATCTATAATTAATGGGTGTAGTTTATAAAGGCTTTTAATTTAGATGATTCAAGAATAAAAGCAATAATTAGAAGACCTCTTGGAAAGATACTTGGTATCAGTTATTCATCTTGCTTCTACAGAGTTTGAGATATGAAAGTATGATGCCTATTTACTACGGTGTGTTATATTTCTAACTCGGTACTGCTGGTAAAGAGGTATATCATGTTATATTTTTCTATGTACAGTATTTCCTGTAAAACCTTTAAGAATTTAAAATTGATCATTTGGAAGAACTAACCTAGTTAAAGAAACATTGTGTAAGTCCCTATCTTCATCTGACAGTTTAATTTTAGAGACAAAGCAATGAAACAGAAKAGAAGAATCCTGCCCTGGCATTGGGGAGACTAAAGAAAATGAAGGAGGAGGACAGTAGTCGAATAAGCTATTGCTGTCAGTAAACTTCATCCTCAAAAGCTGAGATAGAAGATTATATATGCAAGGCATATAGGCAAAAAGTTAATATGCTGCACAGTTACTAGATTGTTCTCTTCTAGTAGCTGGAATGAGTCAAGAGGTAACTATAAAGTATTTTTTCTTAAAAAAAAAAAAAAAGTACTTCAGAGCACACCTCACCTGTGAAAGCTTAATGTTAGAAGCCAAATAAGGGAGTGGCTATGCAGAGGACCAAAGTCTCTTAGCTACTCAGGAAGACAACTTGAACCCACATATAAAAGTCTTAGTTATTTACATTTCACCTTGGCCGATTTTTTTGCACTTAGKGTCAAGAGTGGGAGCCAGAAGAATAACACCCAACCCTTCCTTGTTAGGCTCTGTTGTGTGAATTTCCCAGTGGCCTGAATTCTGCTATTGGGTGGGACAAGAACTCAGTTATCCTCTGCCCAAAAGGCTTCTAGATTGTCTTCCAGGTTGTTCCCTAACCRGCAGGTTATCAGCCAGGCAGAAGGCTGGACAATGTCTCCTTGAGCTGCTGCAGACGTATCTCTTTGCAGTCAGGAAAGAGCAAGAGCAAATACAGATTTCTGGACCACTGATACAGAGGAAGAGAGGAGGGCTTGGGGACTCCTTCCAATCTGTTCACATTATTTTATATTCAATAATCCCTGAATACAGTTTAAAAGCAAAATCCCTTTGCAGATCTGGCTGTCAGGGCAAGACCTTAATATCATCCAAACATGATCTATTTGGTTTACAGTGCAATAAAAATCTCCAGCAAACAGTGTACTACACAGATGTTAGGGTATCAAAGCCTGTGAGCGTGCGGTGCTCAACCGACCGCAGAGCCACTTAGTGCAAATGCCAATCTAGCCTAACAGGTGAGTTTCTATACGGATCAGTTCTTCATGGAGATGTAGGCTGACACTGATTTGGCTAAGTATGGCCATACAGATCACTACAAGGTAGTACATAAGCATACCTAAGGATCTTATCAAAGAATTTTTTATCGTTTATCCCTGTATTATTGGTGCCTTGGTATAACTTAGGTATAAAAGCATTCCTTTTTTACCAGACTGCTACAAATGCCCACTGTATRACAGATTATTCAGCTAGGCATTAAAAAACAACTGTGCTCCTGCCATACTCRACGTACCAGCCCCTGCCTAATCAGCAATCAGTTTACAGTTTGAAATGTGAAGTGTAATTGCCAAATTCCCCATGCTTAAGGGACTAGGCTTTATCCCTGTTTTCATTCCTCTTGCAGACACTCATCTCCTCTCATAAGCACCCAAAGTAGCATGCTTTGGGAGGAAAAAAATATTACCAAGAGGAGGAGGTACTTCAGCTGTATTATTTTCGAATATTGGCATGTCTTGGCATTGAGAAGCAGATGATGTTTGTTGTAGTGAAGATTAGGTTGGAGTTGTTAGGAAGAATTTGTCTGCAATTTTTTCATTACAGTGGTCCCAAGGATCATGTGTTTGTTTATTTCACTGACCATGGAGCTCCAGGACTTCTGGCTTTTCCTGATGACGATGTAAGCATTTTGGGGGATTACTTTGTCATAAAAAACATCCTTTTAGTGACATACTAAAATAATAAGTAATAAATGTAAAACACAAAAATATTTGATTGAGGGGGAGGCAGAAAAGGAGCACTAGTCTCCTCATCACCCCAGTTTGGATTTTTTCCAGTTTGAATCTGAAGCATTCAAGTTGAAATTAAGTTATGTCATCAATATTTCATTGGACTTTGGTGGTCCGAGCAAACAGTTTCACAGAGGTACAACTTGGCTTTCTGGTGCACTATACGTATCATCTGGGACCATTACTTACCTTTTCTGGAGTGGTAAATACTAGGACGTTGTATTTCAGAAGGGCAAAGCAGTGAATATATTTAAGGGGAAACAGTAAACATATTCACAACAGCTAGTATTTATTCCTATTAAGTGAATTGTAYGTCTGTTGAACATAAGTGGTTTTAATATAAGCCTTCTTATTTTACAGCTTCATGTGAAGGACTTGAATAAGACTATTTGGTACATGTATCATCACAAAAAATACCGGAAGGTAAACAAGCATATCAGAAGTTGTGAGATTAAAAGAGCAGCTGGCATGGGAGAGAGAGATTTGTCTTCATTTTGGGAGTCATTTAAAGCAGGAGGAAGCTGTTGCCGTGCAATGAAATTTGGATTAGGATTTTGCACATACCAGGATTGATCCTCTCCAAATTTTCTCTTTCCATTTTTAGTTTACTGTATRTTTGCAGTCAATGTTGAGATGTAGTGTACTGCCTTTTGATAACGGTATATATTCTGACCAACGGTGGCAAAACAACATCCGTAACTACCGCACCCTCAAAATGTGTACCTGACTTGTTCTTCCTGTGCTTTGTTCACTTCAGACTGCACTGTTACTACAGGAAGTTTGTATATACCTCATGTTTCTCTTACAGTTACTAATATTCTTTARGAGACTGTACCTCTTGTCAGAAAATTCTGTGCATTTATTTAATCAGAAGTAGTTTTAAGCAGAAAAACTAATATTTAGAACATGTTAGTAGCTTGCCTTTTTTAAGCAACTTTCTGTGGTAATCTGTCTACTATGGCTGGCTCTATTTAGGAACACATAAATGGCCATTGGTTCCAGAAATACTACATTCGATAGTCATACATTGCTGTGCCTGAAGAGCGACTGTGTATTTGATTTGTGCTTTGTACATTAGTCAGTAGATCCCTGTGGATTCCATAGAGATTAAGAGCATCTTTTCATTGTGATTATGTTTCCCTTTTCCACATAGTGTAGTTCCCAAAAAGGAAAAATTGATCTATTTGTTCTTGTGTTTTATTTTGTAGCGTTATGGATAGCTTTTGTTTCAGGGATAGCAGTACCCGCCAACTAGCTACAGGTGAAAAGCACTGAAGGACTTTTCTCCATTTCCTCATGGAATTTCTTAAGATGTCTGTTTTATTTTGTAGATGGTGTTTTACATTGAAGCATGCGAGTCTGGATCTATGATGAATCATTTGGCTGATAATATCAATGGTGAGCAATCAGTTAACTTACTGAACTCAAGTATCACAACTTGTCACAGGCAAGACGTAAACAGATACTGTGTCAAGGATAGGTTCAAGGCACTTTTATGTACAGTTTTAGCAGTGGAGGACAAGAATTAGAGAAAGTAATATTTTCCATTTATAGGAAGTTCCTTTTAAAGAATTAATGAAGTCTTGTAAAGACTGTCGGGTCTTTCAGTTTCTTGCAAATGAGAAGTTGAAAAAGTATTTCTTTTCAGGAACTATGTGTTTGCCCTTAACTGGTAGCAGTTAAATTACACCGACCTTTCTCAGCCTCAGCTGGTGTGAATTTCCTGCCATCGGTTTCATTGAGTAGCAAAGGCACTTGGGAGACATTGCCAGGCAATTTTGCTACACTCATTTGCACAATAACCGAGGAAGCGGAACTCAGATTTTTCAGGGTTTCTAAGCTCTCTGCTGCAGAGCTGTGAGCTCAGCCTCGATTAGGACGAGGAATCACAACCTTTYCAAACTCCTGCTCCATGGCAGGGAGACCGGGTGCTCTGGCTTTCTTCTACTTTTGAAGCTGTGATGCCAGGGAAGACCAACCACATGCCTATCCGTGGCTTCCTGGGTCTTTGGCCCTGGAGTACGCTGCCTGGCACCCACCCAGACTTCYTACAGCCCTATCAAGGATTTACAGAAAGTTCACACAGAATGTTTCATATTGACGATTGTTCAAAATAAATGCTCAGTGAATCAGCATTTTTGAAAGTTTGTTTTATTAAAGATTTCCAGTCTGAGAACTCTGGTTTTACCACCAACTCTGCCACAGACTTACGAAGGTGGAAAATTGACAATTTATGTATTACAATACAAAGCTGTCTTTGGCGGCCTTCAGCAGTGAAGTACAAAGCTTAACTGGTTACTTAGTAAGCATTTTAAAGGATGCTAAGAGCAGCACTTCACTACAAAGACAAGATTTAAGACTTTTTTTGGCTTTTGAACTTCAGGTACACTCTGAGTCGAAACAACACTATAGCTATATAAAAGCATGCCTAACRCTTTTGAAACTTGGACTTTCCTTCAGTTACAGAGGTATGCTATGAGTTGACTTTGGCAAAAAGCCAAAAAAACTTTTGTCTTAATAATACCTGTAAAGACATGTTTACAGTATTTCTGTTATGTAAGAGATGACTTTCTGGGAACACTGCGCTTGGGGCAGATGTTGTAGAGGTTTGGTTTGCTTTTCTCAGTGTAGAGTGTTATCCAAGAAAGGATATTACTTAGGAGGTGGCATTTTCTGGAAGAAAAGATGATGATGGGGATTTACTCCGAGTTTGGGAAAAAGTCCTCATTACTGTAATAAAGAAAATGAATGTATAGATGGTTGTCAGTGCACAGTGTTCTCATGCAGTTCTTTGAATAGTAGGTTTTTCCCTCAGAAGTGCATATCCTTCTTTATACACACCCCAGACCACACATTTGGCAGCAAGGAAGGAGCTCTTATAACAGCAGCAAGGCTGACCGAACAGAATGATTAACAGGCTTCTTCCTGCTATTTAGAAGTAAATGATTGAAAGCCAAAATACTTAGACAAATATATCACGTGCAGCTAACTACTAAATCGTAAGGGGGTTAGGAGAAAAAAAAAAAAAAAGAAAAAAATTACTTTCTATGTGTCTTACAGTTTATGCAACAACAGCTGCTAATCCCAGAGAGTCATCTTATGCATGTTACTATGATGATGAAAGGCAGACTTATCTTGGGGACTGGTACAGTGTGAATTGGATGGAAGATTCAGATATGGTAAGTTACTTAGATGAGGTTTCTGCATTTCCATGCATGAAAAATCACTAGGCTTTTTAAAAATACCTCCTTTACAGGATTTGTGAAAATACTTGGTTYTATTGAGACTGAAATCAACAAACTGAGTTGGTAGAAGTATTTATCTACTACTCAGAACCATATATAATCTTCATTTGTTTGGGCCACTAAATTTATTTCTGAAACTAACTTTCAGAAACATTGTCTTTTGTTATTTATAACATTAGAAACTGTCTGACTTCTAATTTCAAATCCACATAATCTTGGTTTGCTAGTCTGAGGCCACGTCTCCAAATTTGTTAAACAAACTGGGCAGTGCAGTAAGTTGTACCTCTGCTTCAGGGATCCTTAAACACTGAACTGTGGCTGACCCATTTGTTAGCATAATGGAAAACAGTATTAATTAAACAAATCTGGGATTTGTATGCCAGCCCACTCCCTTCTTGCCCATTTGCTGGGAGATTAGGAGATCACTAAAAGCAATTTGACAATATGCTGTCAAATCTTCTTTTCAATTTTCACTTTTATGTCTTTCAAAGGTTGTRTAGCTCTTGCCCTATACTTCCTTCTACATACTGGCAGCTAAGACCCTTTCCAAGTTTCCTTGCGTTTTTAGAATAGCTGAATTTAAGTATCTGTGACCACATGGAAGTTTCTTCATGCAGGAGGATCTAAGAAAAGAAACACTCCACAAGCAGTTTCAGCTGGTGAAGAAACGCACCAACACCAGCCACGTGATGCAGTATGGAAACAGAGTATGTATTTGAGTGGGCTTCCTGGTCAGATATATTTTAAAACCTTTTGTGCCCTATACTTTCATCCCCCCAAAAAATCACTGTAAACTGGCAGGGTTGATTTAGAAAATGAAACTGTTCATCTCAGAAGGCCACTTAGCATTTAAGAAACGATGGTCCTGATGCTAAAGGAAATACAGCCTTGGATTATGCTTTAATCCAAGGAATCTGTTGTCCTCCAAGCTCTGCCGGTGATTTAATACTTTACTTCAATCAAGAAGGGTATTTACCACTTCCAGGCATATTATGAATATTAATTAAATGTTAATAAGTACATTGATCCCTCAAATGGGAAGAGCTAAGAGGTCATATATCATTTATAATAGTCCCATTATTCAACAGATTAAATATTTGTTAAAAAAAAGAAAAGAAGTCAGGTTACTTAACCTGACAGTCTTTTTCCCCACAGTGAGTTCTGGAAATAAAAGTTCCCCGATTTTTGGCAGCCTTGACCTTATATTAAAAAACCCAATGCACACACACATACACACAACCTTGTGAGCTCCTTTATTTTCTCTAATAAAGCAAGTTTAGAGAGTTAGGTTTGCATGGCAAAGCAAAGACAGACTACCTACTGGAGGTGATTGACATTTTCCATTTGTTTACTTTCTAACCTTCAGAGCATCTCCTCCATGAAAGTGATGCAGTTTCAGGGCATGGGGAAGAAAGCTACCCCCATTTCTCTGCCACCTGCAGACCACTATGACCTGACGCCTAGTCCTGATGTGCCTTTTGCAATCATGAAACGAAAGCTGATGGCTACCAATGACATTTATGAGGCTAGGAAGATTGCTGCAGAGATGAAAGCACACCTGGAGGTAAGCAAAAAAAAAAAAAAAAAAAAAATTTGAACTACACTTCAGGTCAGGTTTGTTTCCATCATAAGCAATGGCAGAAGTAACACCCCTGAAGCCAATGGAATTGCTTCCAGTTTTTGCAAATTGCAACAAAATTACTCTTCAGGCTGGTAACCTCTAGCTGATGGTTTACKCTTCCTTTAAAATTCAGGGATCTGTTCCACAAGGCACATTTGTTAGTGATTACCTAGGCAAACATAAGCAAATGCAAAAGTCAGTCTCACAGCTTTAATTGCCAGGAAATTCCTCATCTGCATCCATAGGGATTCTTGTTGGGAGGATTTATTCTTTGGTATTAGAGAAACTATTGTCTCACTAGAACTGAAGTCTCCCAAATCAAACAGCTCCTGCAGAATGGTAGTTAGTATGAGTGGTGTTGGTATTTTCTTTCTTCTGGCAGAACACTAGAAGGACAGTGAGTGATTTTGGGTGCCAGGAGTCTGACTTTTGTCTCCCTAGTTTTCATTTGTGTGTTAAGAGACCGGTCCAAAAGAATGTGCTAAAAATAAATGGCAAAATTGGGTTCTTTAAAGAGCCCAAGAGTTGAGGGAGGTTTAAAGAGAGAAATTTAATTCAAAGTCTTCAAATTAGGTTTAGAAAAAGCATGTTTTAAGTTCTTGTTGTTTTATGTGCAGGTGAAAGAATTTATCCAAGAATCCATGCGAAAGATAATCACCTTAGTAACAGGATCAAAAGAACAGACCAACCAAATTCTGTCAGACAGATTGACCATCAGCAATTATGACTGCTACCAGTCAGCGGTGAACCACTTCAAAGCTCATTGCTTCAACTGGCACTTAGCCTTGGTAAGTCAGGCATTAGTTACAACCTGATAAACGTACTGGTAAAACAAGYGCAGTAGTCTTAAGCACGTCTGCAAAATCAGCTTTTATTAAAAAGCTAGCTTGGGGGCAGTCATACAGCTTAGTTTTGGAGAAAGGGTGAGTAATGTTTTTGGAAGCAGGAAACCACTTCCACTAACCCTGTAGATAAGCAAGAAGATTACTAAAAATACTTTTAGCAAAAACAAAACAAAAAATAATCCCTAATTTTTACTAGTTAGTGCTGTCCCTTCATCAACTCCCTCCCCAGAAATCCCAATATTAAATAAGTCATGTTGTATTTCTGCTTGAAGCACCTCTACTGGCAAAACAGAAACACAAGCACCACCACTGTGAATTCATAATCTTGGTACATTCAGATTTCTGTATTATGATTGTGCGTTGCATAGTTCCTTGCAATAGCCTAGCTGCTCCTTCCATGGTCTTGTTGAATTCCTGAGAGCCRCTTCTTAGTTTAGGGTTTTTATTACTGTCTGGTCTTCCTGGGATCCCAGTTGAGGACCAAATCCTGTTGCACTAAGCACTGTTTAGACAAGAATAAGAAAGGCCAGTTCCTATTCCAGAAAACCCAGTCCTGATGTCAGGCAAGATAACCTAAGCAGGCAGTGGTGTGTGGTAGGRTGAGTCAACAGCAAATTAATTGATTTTAGCAGAAAGCAATGGGCTTACCTGGCAGTTAGCCAAGATTTAAGTACTGTATACAAATCAAAAGCAGATGTACTCCTTCAGCTGGAGCTTCTAATCAACCAGGCTATTAGGAGGCCACATTCCTCTGTGCTCTTTTAGTTCCTCTTCAGTGTTTTTTTTGGTTTTGTGGGGTTTTTTTGAATGAAATTGGTTAGATGGGTAAGCCTTGCCTAAGGGACCAATGTGCAGCAACAGTTGAATTTACCTAATGAAGTTCAAAGAGCAAAGTGCACAGAAAAAAGATCCATTTAGCCTAGTACTAGATCATCAAGACCATCAATTAAACAGCTTGAATATTAATAGCATCTCTAAATTGCTTCCACAATTTAGTTTGGATAAACAATACCTGCTGTTCTTCACTGAAATTATTAACAATGTTTGTTTATTTTAGTATGAGTATGCATTGAGACAGCTGTATGCCCTGGTCAACATTTGTGAAGGAGGATACCCCCTTGACAGGTAATGAGGTTCCCCAGATACAGTGTAATTTTATTTGTGGCTAAAAAAGCAGAAGCTAATAGGCAGATGGAAGCCTGATGCTTAAAGCTTCTCACTTATTCTGTTCTGTTGACCATTTTGTCAGTAAAGTTCTCACTCTAAAGTTATGAATGCTTATTTTGGAAAACATATAATTATTAGTCCCCTCCCACTCATAATGATCCATTTCCCCAGTAACCCTTTAATTTCTATGTTGAAGACCCTCAGGGGAAATTACAGCCGGTCAGAGGATCCCACTGCACCGCATAACATAAAATAGCATGACTGGCGCAAGGGTGGTGCCCTGTAACTCCTGTATGATCTTACACTGAAGCAAGGTTGGAACTGCTGTATTTCCTCTGCTGCCCGCTCAGCTGCTGGCTCAAACACCACAGCACTGCTGGGTTCCCGTGAGGAAAGGGAATAAGGGGCTAGTGCCTTCACCTGGGAGCGTGTGGTAGGAAAGCAGGGAAATAATGGTCCAGGCTGACCCTTATGGTGGTGCGCTAGGGGCAAGGGGAGCATGGTGTTGAAATTTTGTCTTGAGAGTTTGTGGTAAAGGATGGGATCCTACCTTGTGAGTCATGCGAGAGGAAGAAAAGGGAGAGAGGAAAGCRGAGGGGTAGGGAATGGGGGGGTGGAGTGGTAGTTTAGGCAGCGTGCACATGCAACCCCAAAGGTGAAGAACTGCTCCCCCCACTCCTGGTAGCATCCTGCTGCAGTCAGTTTGGGAAATAGTTTGAGAGCAGAGCACCTGGAAAGTCTCTCATCATTATTGTTCTCTGTTGCAGAATATGCCTCGCCATGGATCAAGTGTGCCGTGGGTATTGATGGAAACAACAGTCCCTAATATAACCCTTACTACAAGTGATAACTTTTCATAACTAATAATCCAGACTTTACATGCATGCAACATGAAGAGAGTCAACCACTGTACTGGAACTGTGCTGGGAGCTGAGGCACCTGACCATGAGCAATGCAGCACTTGCCAGTGCTCTCCCCTGCATCCCCACCTGCCGACAGCCTGCTGGTTTGACAGAGGCATTTTGGCAGACCACCTGGAGCTTTCAAGATGGATGATTTGTTTTGAAGTGCCATGCTCTTAAGAATCTCTGGATGAATACTACAAGCCACCTATCAGTGATTGCTAAATCAATGCTAAATTTAAACATTGAGTCATTAATTCCGGAAAATTTTTTATACTATTGCTAACTATTAGCTTTTTAAAAAAATGTTAATGAATTCCCTTACACTGACTAATTTGCAGATTGGTTAAAGAGTGAAGAAACCAAAGCTTGTTCTTTAAGCTTTAACTCCTTAACAGTTTAAAGAAAGGAGTTGCATTCAAGAACTGTCAGATGTGAACAGCACAGTTAAACTGTGAACAGTAAAAGTCTTTGTGGGTAGAAAGTACTGTTTCCCAAAGAAAAACACAAATATCTAATGCTGTAAATTTAGCACCAGTATGCTATAATTAAATGTATATACACACAAACCTGTGGGAAGTCATAGAGTACAGGAATTGCCTGTGAATAAAAAGAAATTTGACAGTTTCACCAACCTACAGGGTAATACAGTGTTAGACATCTTGTGTCTTGAAGATGAGAGCTAATTGATTTTATGATACTGCATTAAAAGGTTTATTCCCTGTAAGCCCTTTATAAGACACATCACCTCAAAARAAMCCCACAACACCAAACCAACAAAAAAATAAATGTCAAAACCCCAACCCAAAAGCAACAACAACAAAAAATATCAAAAGCCCAAAATCACATTTGAAGGCACCACTCCTTAGAGGTGACTCAGTAAATGACAAGCAGGGGGAAGATTAGAGGTTATGAGTTTCGGGTTGTCCATACCTTTTTACACATGGCAACAGGATATTTCAGGGTTCTTTCCGAAGTGTGTTAAGATGCGCAAAATTACCTCATCTCCATAGGAAAAGAAGAAACTTTGGCAAAAACTAAACCAGCATCTCCAGGATGGAGAGAGTTCTGGGTAACTCCACTCAGAGGGGAGGGGTTGTAGGGGGTGTAACTGAAACTACTTTTATATAAAGAAGAGCCAGATAAAGCCAGGAGCATTAGCACTTTCAGCTGTCTGCTGAGTGAGCGAGCGAGCGAGCGAGCGAGCTCCCAGAGCACAGCTAGTGTCAAGATGGATGGGAAAAGGTAAAAGTATGCGGAACTAGGCTTTACTGAATTAAGAAATGAAAGTTTGCACCTTGGGAATTGTTGAAAGTTCAGATATGTGCTGCTTTCGAGTTGCTTCTTGTTTCTTTTCAGCTGTAATGCTGGGTTTTTGTAGCAGAAATCTAAATATAAGGGAGTATGAAGTTCTTGAGTGCCTGAATGTGTTGCAGGTGTTCCCCTGATGGCAGGAGGCAGGGTTGGCCACACCAAACAGCTGTTAGGCAGTCTGGCTGCTATCACRGAAGAGTGTACCAAGAGCCCCCTGTCACTTTGAAATAACAGGAAAAATGACTCCTTCAAAACCCTGTTTGAATATATACATTAAATCTGCTAAGTTTTACACATCTCTGCTTTTGGAGTTGCTCTCTGCCCTAGAAATCCAGCCTGCTTCTCAAGCACTTAGCATCATCAGTTCATAGTTTTAACAATTTTCTTCACCCTTTAGAAATACCCATTTTCTTCTGTAGTATTCAGAGGAGGCTTTTGGGTTTTTGGATTTTCGTATCTACAATGCAGAGGGAAAAAAAAAAAAAGCCCTCCAGGTTCTTCACAGATGGTATCACCTTACAGCCATACTAAGTAGGCCTCAAAAAGTAATTATCAGATGAAAAATCAGCTGCTAGCACACATTTTTATTTTCACACATTACTGACACCCAGGTGGCACTTGTACCTCGCTACCATAATGTGCCCTGGCCCTCCTGCAGCCCTGAGGATGCAAAGCTGACACGTGAGACAGTGGGATTTTGTTCTGTCCGTTTTCCTCCTGCAAGAGTGATTTCCAGAGCTTCACCATCCTAAATGCTACCCATGGCGTTGCTACCCCTTCCCTCAGGGATGTGCCGAAATGAAAGAGAGAGGCAATCTGCTGAAGATGTCACTGCACACACAATACCGCCTGAGGTGCAGCAGGTTCTTATCCATGCCCTGCAAAAAGCATTAATGTGCTATTGAGTTTCCAGTTCGTATCCAGAGACCCATTTCCTTTGCAGTCACTCAGGGAACAGCCCCACAGAAGAAAAAAACAACCACCTTCACCTACACCGATCATTACATTTGTTTTAAGGCCTCCAAATAGCATCACACAGGCTTAGTGCCTGCATGGCAGGCTGTTTATTTTGGGGTGGTAAATGGAACCTGATGAGAAAATAATTTTAGGATTGTGCAAGGTCAGTCTTACACCAGAGCATCTTGCGGTGTATTGGGCAAGCGCAGACACCCACACTCTTCCTGCAGGCACACAGCTGCTCTGCCTGCTGTTCCTAGAATGCCGGGGTGCAGGAATCACTTCTGCAAAATATGGAAAACTGTCAGGTTCCCAGCCAATTGTCATCACCAGGGAGAACAGGGCAAAGTTGAGGCTGTGTTATTTACAAAAACCTTTCCTGAGCAGAGTCGTTCTGTATATCCGTAACCCCTGGGAAGATTGCCATTCGCACCAGGCAGGGCTTCCTCTCCTCCTCCTCCTTATTGCTAGGAACAGAGTGCAAGGCCCTTYTCCCAGCCGCTCTGTGCCAAACCTGCTGTGTGTTTCCACCCAACATCCTGCTGCACAGAGCAGTTCTCCGCCTTTCCTTTGAGAGGACCTGGAGGGCAGGAGGCATCATCAGCCTCCATAGCACACCGTATGCTGACTGTTTCTAGATAATGCAAACTCACATGGACGCAGTTTTGTTCAGAGCACGTGTAACCACCTTCCCTTCTCTGCAAGCAATAAAGCAGAAAGCAGTTCACCTGGAGTTGGAGATAACGCGCTTTTTTAGAGATTCCAGTAAGTAGTATTATTTTAGCTCTGTCCAAACCAAGTTGCGTCTTCTCTCACCAAGGGAAGTGCTGAGCAGCCGTGCCCGTCTCAGGGCAGGAGGCTGAAGGCCTCTCGTTCCTGCGCTCGGCCTCTGCCCTGTGAGCACAGGGATGGAGGAGCAGCAGAGGGAAAGGACACTTAAGCTGCAGTCCTGACTAAGCAGCATTTCGTGCCAAGAGCTCAGGCAATTCTGAATCAGAGGCCACTTCCTTCCTAGGGACACGATATCCCAAAAGAGGCAGGAGACCACAGAAATACTAGAAGTCTGTAATCTCATGCACCGCAGGCAGAGCTGGCCGCTATCCCACAGGAGCAACACCCATCCCAGGAGGGGCTCTGGTGGGACAGGCAGGGTCTTCGCACCAGCTGGATAGGAGGAAACCATTTTTCACAGTGTAAGGGGTTGAAATGCTGGGCCAGGGCCCCAGCGAGGCTGTGTGATCTCCAGCCCCAGAGACCTGCAGCACCAAAAGGATGAGGCCCTGCRCAACCCTGGGAGGCAGCCCCGCTTGAGCAGGGGTTGGACTGGCGACCTCCAGGGCTCCCTGCCAGCCTCAATCACTCCACAAGCCTGTGGCAAAAAGCCAGCCTGGTGCCGGGTTTCGAAGTCCAGTTGGTGACTGATGCATGATGAGGCCCAAAAGCTCTTGAATTCAGCAGGAAAGCTGTCTTTGATTTCAACGGCTTTTATTTTAGGTTATACATGACCTGCCGGTGTAATTATTTCAGTGAATTATTGACAGATTATATCAATGGGTGCAAAGTGGCGTTAAATCAGCTCTGTGCACGAARTGGCCACACAGGCTTTTTGTTTTTGGTTTGCAGAAGTTGCCAGGTTGGGCAGGTCTCCCTCTTCCTCTCTCTCACACTGGGATCCTTTCCTTGTGAGTAAATGAGTGATCGTTGCACAACGTTTCTCTGCAAACGAGTGTTTGAGGAGGCCTTGGCTGGATTGCACAACCCTTGGTCAAAGTCTCCTGAAACACTGCTGTCTGCTGATGGCTCATGTGAGGGCCAGAGCATGAGTCACGGCATGACCACCTTGACTAACCAGGGGAGGCCACAGATCACCAGACTGGACTGCTTCCTCCTTGCCTGGGCTGCAGCATGAGGAAACCCTATGGCAAAGCAAATGAATAAAATCCCATGGAGCATTTAAAAACGCCCATTTCATTCCCACATTTGACATTTTTTTTCTCACGACCCGAAATGTCAGATACCAGCCCAAAGCAGCGCAGGACCCTGGGCACCAGGGTCCAGAGGGAGGGACACACTGAACTGCTCCAGCAGTCTCCAGGCTGGGGACTCAGAGCTTTGCCAGGGTCACCAAAACAACAGCAGGTTTGTTCCAGACAGGCTGTTTCTGCATGACCCTGGCGCAGGCAGAGCCTGAGTCCTGCCGCTGAGCTGTGAGCTTGGAGAGGCGGCAGCTGTCTCTGTCCTGGGTCCTCCAGGATCCCGTCATTCAGGTCATCTCCCAGCTTGCCTTCCCTGACAAGGGACAGCTGTGGTCRGGCCCTGGAGGAGCCAGGTCACCCCTGTACCCCAGGGATGTATGTTTAGCAAAGTTGTTGCTGGTGGTTTATACAGAGTGACCAAACAGGCCAGGTGCCCCACGGCCTCTGAGGAAGCCCTGCTCTGCACCAAGTCCCAGCACAGGGCTTTCCTTCCAGGCAGCTTGCCGCCAGGCACAGTAACTCGCACTACTGTCAATGATCCCTGAGTTYGGGAGAGCCATGGCAACCTTTGCAAATCAAATCAGAGCTTTGCAGTTGTTATGCCAGCAGAAAATGTTGCATGTGCAATTTGAAAGCCTTTGTAAAAGCCCACTGAAATTCAGCTGGCACTCCTTGCATGTTGAAAACTGGGATCTGCAGGTCTGATTTTGGGACTAGGCTTTGGTAAATTTTAGTCTGAGCCCATTTGGATTGCAGTGACGTAGCACTGTCGCGGTTTCCACAGGCTCCACTGACCAGCCGTATAATCTGTGGTTCCCCCTCGCCCCAAGGTCCAGTTGCTGACTCAGACGTCCCAGGACACTGCGAGGTGCCGGAGTGCTTTGATTCATCAATCTGTTGCTTGACCCTGGCCTGTGCAAAGTCCGGTTGCTCTCCAGAAATATCCAGCAGAAGCTCAGTCCTAGCTTCCTTCCTTGCACGTTTCTACTTTAGCCTCATCCCTATCAGATTAATTTAGGCTCATTAACTGTGAAAGTTACAGTATAAAGATAGCCTGATCAGGCCAAGGACTTTGGCAGACATATACACCTTTGCTTCTGGGGCTTAAATTAACTTGCAGCAGCCACAGCAAAACTAAGCTGCTGGTCAGACCCCCCACATCTCTGGGTCTGGCACTGGGGACCCCCAGTCCCACYGTACGTGGACTCTGTGCAGTGCGATACCTGTGCACAGATGGTGGGAGGCAAGGTGGGTGCATGGCTTGGTGTCCCACCCAGGGGGGTGAGGAGGCTGGTGGGAGGTAGGCCAGAGAGCTGGTCTGGGCCCATGGTTTGGGTGGGGAAGGGAGGCGAGGGGGTGCGGGGCTGTCTCCTTTGGGAGAGTGGGTACAAAACAGAGGATTTGGAGAGTGTGTGGGGGGGTAGGTTTGAGAAAAAAGGAAGGTTCATAAGTGATGCTGCCCAGAGGTTGGACCCTCCTGCTGCCACAGCCCCAGGGGTGACAGTCGAGATCATCCTCAGTATGGCCAACATCGAGCAGGCCGTATGGAGATCAGTGATGATACCTATGGTGGAAACAGGACAACCAGCCTTCCTGTGCTGTGTGTCAGGGATTTACTGGCAGTGCTTCCACCAGAGGGGGAATCTGCCACAAGCTTGCCCAACACGCAGGGACGGCGGTGGGCCAAGGAGCCGGGCAGGGTGAGGACACGTTGCCTCACAGCCAGAGCACCCAGGGGACCCTGTACCCAGCCCCCCGGTGAGGGCCTGCTGCCGAGTCATGGGCACCTGACATCCAGCGCAGCGCGGCAGAAGGGCAAGAGCTGACGTCCTTGCCGCAGCCCGCAGCATGGGTGCGGGGAAGCTGCTGTCGGGGCAGAGACACCAGCAGCTCCYGGGGCCGTGGGGGCTCCCTGGGAGCCTGTCCCACTGCTACAGCCAGGAGTGGGACAGCGGGGAGCACCAGGGGCAGCCCCAGTCCTGGGCATCGGGCACCTCCCTGGGGATGGGGGACAGGCTGAGGCCGGGCTGGGACATAGCTGTGGGGAGCTGCAGCACCGCTGGGGCAGGGGCTGACAGCCCTGAGAGGCTGAAATGGGTTCCTGGGCTGTGGGCCAGGTGGGGTAGCCCTGGGGAGGCACTGGAAGCAGCAACGCCTGTGAGTGCCCTCAGGGCCCTGAGAGCAGCATCTYCTCCATCAGATCACTACTGGAAACCTGTATCCCAGGTGCGGTCATGGCATCCCAAGTGCCACCCTGAGAGCAGCACAGGCTCCCAGCAGGAGCACGCTGCCCTGCAAGAGGCTAATGGCAGCGAGAGGGAGGGGTTCAGCTCTGGCATCCTGCAGGTGTGCTGCCCAGAGGCAAGGCCGTGGTGCACATGAGCAGAAACAACCATGAATTTGGAGTCGGTTCAGTGCCGGTGTCACACACTGCAAGCTCTGCACTTGATGTCCTGGAAACCAAGATCGCTGTTATTCACTGTTCCTCATTCTTGGTTGTTGTACCTTCCTGACAGGATGCACGCAGCCCAGGCTGGCAGATGCACAGCACTGGTTTGCTATCTGTATGCAGATTTGGCCAGTGCACGCTACAGCTGGGGCACGTAGACACAGACATTTCAAGCCCCAGAGACCGAGASAGTGACCAGCTGCATGCGATACCATTTTACCTTTGGGTTTCAGGAGTAAGGCAGGGACCTYGGGCAACTGGGCCGAACATGTCCCAGTTATTTTTTTAATGTTAATGGGAGAAAACAAKAGCAGCTTTGAGCAAAACCCACAGTAAAACACCCTTTCTTTCTAATCAGAGCTTTGCTAGGCCTGATCCCAAGTTTGTGTGGCTGCAATGGAGGTTACTTGTCTCCCGCATGCAGACAATCCGTTATCTTGTGTTCGCAGTGGGAATCTTGCCTGAATGAAGGCACCCAGAAGACATGGGTCTGTCTTGCAATTCAGGCTCCCACTTACATTATCCAACCTTGAAAAATTGTTTTCAAATTTCATGAAATGCATTTTTCCATTGGTTCAATTTATTCTGTGGGAATTTAGGTTTGCAGGGAAATTTAAGACTGCAAAGACTGAAAGCACAGGTAGAAAGGAGAATTAGCAAGTTCTGTCTGCAACAGCCTGAATTTATTAAAGTAATAACCTGGTGGGACTTACAGATATGAAAACACTAGAGAAAATAACATCTGGGTAACAAGGGACAGGTATTTAATTCTAGCTCTTTTTGACTTTCAAATTTTAATCTGGTTTGCTACACTTCGCAAATGAAGTTCTTTAAAAACGCTGATTTTAAAATAATTGCACCATATCACACATGGAAATAAATACACAATTAACCAGACAGTATCATACAACCAATGTGATTAAAACTGCTGTACATGTAAAACTGATGGTGAAGACTTTCAATCTTTAAGAAAAATACATTGATGAAAATGCCTGTGCTACCTGATTTCAGTGACAAATAGATGGCAGAAAATATATTCTTAGTGAAGGTACAGGATCATCTTGCATGGTCTGTAAATACGTGGATTTCAAAGGCAATGACATGTTGTAGACAGCAAGATAGAGATGGAGTTCTGCTACACGTGGCAACCCTATGCCACTTGAATACATCAGACAAGACTCAGTTTATTCAAACTGGGTGAACAGATACTGTAAGGCATAAACGCAGTCTTACCTCCAGCTAGCATTGAGGTGTGTGCAGACCTTTCACAGGCCTTGTGCACAGGGGTGATTCACACCTGCCATAATTTATTATGGAGTAAATGTCCACTTTTCTGCAAGATCTCTGGATTTTCTCCACTGTCCGTTTACATTCTGCAACGCCGGCTGGTTGCCAGCGGGAGGTTCTGAGGTTTGATACTTCAAGTTTTCCGGAGGATGAATGTTCTCCTGAATGCTCCTTTTATTTCTGCAAATGAACTCTGCTGAGAAATGCCCTGTATTCAGACAGCATCTACAATTAGCACATTTGCCCTGCATTGAAGGCCACGCTCCAGAGACCTTCTGAGGCCTGCAGATACCAGAGGATCTCATGAGATAAACTATCCAGCCCTTCCAGCATGACAGCAAACACAACAAAAGAGCAGCATGGCCCTTAAGGAAAGTCTGACTCTTTGACAATTGGAACTGGTGGGTATTTATGGTCTATTGGTTTATAAATAAAATGGAAATCTTTCTTGGTTTCACTCTTCAGCAGGGAGGCTTTGATATGGTGAGGAAGGGCATCTTTGTCCAGCTGCAGCCACTGGTCATCAACATAAACAAAGAGTCCATAGTCCTTGGGATGTGAGACTTCAAACTTTTCGGCACACTGCTGGCTCAGCTGCTCAGCCGTGGTGTCGTTCCGGGAAGCAAGTGTCCTTGACTGAGCACCGACTTCCAGAAAGCAGATAGAGATGAAATCCTGAAGAGAAACATGAGGATAGATCTTGCAGTTAACACAGTGACTTGGGACCGAAGGAGGCAGAATTCAGCCCAAAGCTCTAGCTGCCTAGAGCTCCTAAACGCTCCCAAATATCCTCCAGTCATCCTCCAATGCCCCAGTTATTCCCTCCTTTCTTCCCTCTGATGAACAAGCTCTGAATCAGCAAATACTTTTAAACTAACAAACAGTTAACCAAATAATTAGCCCTGTAAAGATGCATAAGTGAAAGCTTTTTTCTGATTTTGGTGAATATTGTTAATGAGCAGTCTGCAACAGTTCCTTCTCCCACTTTTCTACAGCTCCTGAAGAAATGGGATGCAAAGAAGTAACAGACCAGAACAACAAGCCAAAAACCTCAGTGATCTGGCCTGAAAACCCCATCTCACAGAAACAGGAAAGGGCTGGCAATGGGCTGACCATTGTAACTCCACCGTCACCCAAACAGCACTTTGAAAGTGTGTTCTCCAAACTTGTTCCATCAGTAAGGAAACAGAAGAAAAAGTTATGCTGAGGAGGCTGATTTACTTGTATCCTGTTCCACGTAGTAACGACTGTTGGGACAACTTTCCTCTTGCCAAACTCATGAGGAACAGAATCTAGAGAGCTTTTGGTCACAGTGGAACCTGCGTGTTYAATTTGTATCTGTGAAGTTAAAAAAAATTCCCAGCCATTTTGGTCAGAAAATACTCAGGTTTCCCAGCAGAAGTGAGATTTACTAAATATATGAACTATGGGTTTCCAGACTGCATTTATGGAGTATCACTGAAGATAATTAAGGCAGCCAGAGGGATGTGCAGGGGCCTGCTGACTACATCAGCAAGCTGTTTATCTCTGCCAGGATGGGCTTGCATGTCTCTGATATTACCCCTCATTCAAAGGAATGGAAAACGGCCCTTACACTGCTGGAGGTGGTGGGAAACTTCTGTGGAAATGTGGCATTTGCTCACTCAGCTGTTATGCTCCATGATAGGTACTTGCTATGAGCTATTGCCAGAGCAGCACTCGGGGCTGGATGGGTATTTGGTGTATCCCATCCACCATTCACAAGTTCTGTGATCATCAGAGACTGTTTTGACTACAATATGGGAAACATATTCAACTCCATGCTTTCACAGGGCTATATGGGCTGTGTCTCCCCCTCAGGAGACCTTCCCCTGGCTTTCCCCTCGGCATTCACAATTTTCAGTTTTGCACTGCGAAGGCTTTACAGAACCTGAGACGTGGCGTTTGCTGCCTCCCTGTGGGTGACAATTTGATTGCAGGACATGGGGCTGGCAGGGCATCCCGACTGCCTGGTCCTGCACCCAGCCTCACCATGGCTGGAGGCCCAGAGCACCCACACCTCCTGCGACCCTTTCCCACTGGTGCATGGGGAGGTCTTCGCCGGGCCATACACAGCATGGGCTTCAAAGCTAACCAGATGTTGTTGGGTCTTCCTTGCTGCCAGACAGGAGAAGCCAGGCTCTGGAAGATGCTTGTCTGTCTGGCTCTTGGGGTGTCTCAGGTTCTCCTACAGCTTTATGCCATCTAGGAACCACCCCTGTGTAGCCTGCTCACACCTCCTCAGCTTAGCCCATGATTTCCCCAGGCCCTAAGGGTGATGGAGAGGAGGGGCTCCCTGCCTCCCCACCACAGCTCTCCACATATGAAGGCTCCTAGCATGCCTCCTTCGAGAATGAACAACGAAATCACTCTGCAATCATATTTAAAATGATATCGTTATGAGGGTACTTCAAGACTTCAAAACGCATTTTGTAAGTAATATATATTTCAAATGAGGTGTGTTTTTTCAAGATTTGGAAATCTTGTCCCGTATGTACTCGTTTTTTAATAGCAATTTGGGTTAATTTTGTTTTAAAATAATTATCATATTAAAAATTACTAAGTATGTAGAGAGCATGTTAATCTCCCAGGCTTTTTGCCTAGAAAATAATGCCAGCTACCTGCACTGATGAACGGGAAGCCCGGGCCTTGTTTAGCGTCCTCCGTCGCTCCCAGCGGTGAATGGAGTCCTGCACCTCCATGCTCAGCTGCCGCGTGACGGTGATTTTGTCATAGTTCTTGATGTGCTCCAGGGCCCCATAGGTGGTGGTTAAATAATAGGAGCCTGCGAAAGGAGAAGGTCTTGTGTGAACATCACACCAGCACAGGCCATTCATTTCCACTTCCATCCTGCCTGCTTGTGCCTGTGCAGTGGCAGCTGTCTGACACTCGCACTGTCTGTGCCTCGCTGCAGGGAGTGCGGGGGGGTCTGATGTTAACCCAAGAGAAAGCAGACCTAATGACCAGGGTCCTCCACCCCCTTCTGCTTCACACCAATGTCACTGCCCAGATTGCTGAAGCTGTAGATGCCCTAGGAGGAAACACAGACTGAAGTTAAACTACTACAAAAGCTGCTTTCACAAACAAACCCAAACCAACATCTCTGACCACAGATGGTTTATTCTCTGGGGCATGGCCATCTTTTTGTTGTGTTTAACAGAGGCAGTGMAACAGGTCTGTAATTTGGGCTCCTGAGCAATTGCCATAATGCAGGGAAATAGCAGCAATCGTAGTGTGCCCGGTAGGAAAAGTACAAGGCCTGGATTCAGCCCCTCTAACTCTTGCTACACTGATGAAATGTTTAGAGCCTGGGTCCCCTGTGGGCTCAGCACCGTTGAAGGATGTCTCAGACCTGCAAGGGCAAGTTACCCTCTACTCCCTCCATCTCTATCTACTAGACAGGGAGCCCAGATGTTTGGCTGAGAGTAATTCCTGGACTGTTCTGAGTTGTGGGATAAATCTTGGTAAAGCAGAGAAACAGGGGATAAAGCGGTAAAAGCCCGYAGCCAGCCCTCTTCCCTCAGAAACTCCCTGACTGCTGGAGTGTTGGCTGCAGCAGGTAGTAACTAACCAACTGCAGCAGCCAGGGAAGCAGTGGGACCATGATAAGAACAGGCTTCATCAACAGAGATGAAGATAAGCCCTGATAAGAGGACAGAGTTGAGTATGAGGAAGCTGCTTGCTTTGGTTGCGGGGCAGCCCCGTGCCAGGGCACGGTCCCAGTGCCGGGTTAATTAAAAGTGTCCGTCTTCCCAGCTGCCTCCCGAGCTCAGCTCCACTGACGAGCGAGAGGCTCGGGCCAGGGTCCCCTCTGGGCAGCGGGAAGGAGTCAGCCTGCAGAGCCGCTCGAGCGGCAGCGCAGCGTCCCAGGGGCGGCGGGGATGGGGCCGCGTCCCCGGGGCCGCCAGGCGGGAGCACTCCTGGCCCGAAGCGGGGCGAGAGGCCAGGCCTCGGCGGGGGCCGGCGCCGCCTGCGAGCCCCCGGGCCGGGCCCGCCCCGGCCTCTGCGCCATCCCCTGCTGCTGCTCCCCTCGCCCCGGGTGCCGGGAGAACAGGGAGAAATAAAAATTGCCCGTCAGCTGGGCGGAGCGCCCTGTTTTTGGTAAGTTTCACAATAATGGCAGTTGCCTCTAGATGGCACTTCCGCACCACCCGCACCTCGCACCCGCCCGCCTGGGGTTCGCAGCCCTTCCTCAGGCTCCTGAGCTCCACAGTCACTGCGGCTGGTTGCGTAAGGGGCGGCTAAGACAGCATTTTATTGAAGAGCGGTATTTTTAGAGCACCATTAAAGCTTGGCGTAGGAGAGGAGAGACCAAGACATTGCTATTTGACTTTCCGTACTCGGGTGGATCCAATGAGGCATGTCCCATAGCTACATAGGTCTGCACACACCAAAACGACTCTCTTTTTTTTACTGTCTCCCACAAAGTGCTGCTGAGAACAGGCTAACAAGCCTGCAGTGCCACTTTTCCCCTCTTAAATATAGTCTGTCATTCAGTATTTCTCCTGCTCTGGCAGCGTCAGGGGTCCCCGTGATGGGACCCACAACCTGGTGTATCCCTTCTCTCAGAATCCAGGAAAGAAGATCTCCCAGTCCCCCATGACAGAAATTTGTTACATCTTCTTTAAGAATTAATTTTTCTTCCACTTTCCACTATCTTAATTTCCACACAGTCATTCCCCATCACCTGTCCTTGCCTTTGCCCCAGTAGTCAACATCACTGTTGTTACAAAACTCATTCAAAGTACATTTTTAATTTGGAGGCCAGATTTAAATGATTTTGYGTATTACCTGACATAATTTCACAGTTTTCTCACTTTTGCTTTCCTTTTTTCCTTTTATTTCTGTGCCTGAATCACTTTTTGCCATTTAACTTTGAAAGGCCTAACTCGTTAACTTTTGCCAGTTCCTGTTTTAGCCCTGCGTTTTGCGATCTCAGAGCTGTCTTCACTGAGACGTTCTTTTTTTTCCATTACCTGTATCTGCAGTTACTCCCAGTCTCCTTTCTGATGTGATTATTCAGCCAGTTTGATCTRGAATGCCCTCACAAAATTTTTTGCCTTTGGAGCGCACATTTCACACAGTCTTTGCATCTTTGACTTAAGAGAACTTCCAGCCAGCTTTGCCTTCGATACCCTGAGCTCCCCAACCCAGCTGACTTCAGTAACCAGCCTGGTAGTGTGCCCTTTTGAAATGAAGAACCTGCGAGCAGTGTAGTCACCAAAACCAGCTTAGTTATGTTAGCAAAATCCTGTGCTTARGCTAACATTTTTTCTACTAACAATTATTTCCAGCAAGAAAATTAGCCTGTGCAGAAACCCCTCACTAATACGATTGCATTGCTACTGCTCATTCTGTTAGTACTTACTTTTGCCCACCTCTGCACTGTGCTGGRATGACATGCTCTTAGTTACAGACTTATACCTCCATTTCATATAAATAAAATTAGTCTGCTGTTGTTCATCCAAAACTCCTTTCTAGAATCTCACTAGTTACCAAAACAAAGTCTAAAATAAAACCTGTTTTATTGGTTTAGTGACTACTTGATGAAAAATKATCTGTGTTCCTAATTCAGAGTGTGTAACCCTGTCACTGTTAGTAGCATTTGCTTCCCAAGCTATATTTAAGAAACTAAAGGCCCACAGTTCCCTGGGGTATTTATCCCTCTAATAGCAGAGGTCTTTATTCACATCCAAACCCACTATTCCTCTCTAACCCAACTTTCCTTTCTCTGCCTCTCTATGATACTCAGCCAGAGAACATTGTCAAAGGGGTCACTCAGAGTAGAGTGACCATGAGAACGATGTACRGCCCCAGGCATACAATGCAGTTTAAGAAATGTGCTCTTTTCTCATTAGAATAAATAAAAGTGTCCRCACAATGGATTGCAGCAGCAGTTTAATTTTAGGCAAAGACCTTTTAACTTTTCAGCCTTTGGGCCAAGGTCACGAGTGGTGTTYCCCAGGGCTCAGTTTTGCAGCTGGTCTTGTTTAATGTCTTTATCAATGAYCTGGATGAGGGGATCGAGTGCACCCTCAGTAAGTTTGCRGATGACACCAAGTTGCGCGGCAGTGTTGATCTGCCTGAGGGTGGGAAGGCTCTGCAGAGGGATCTGGACAGGCTGGATCGATGGGCCCAGGCCAATTGTATGAGGTTCAACAAGGCCAAGTGCCGGGTCCTGCA